>JAYJMB010003552.1:0-57523 GCA_036873735.1 Pouteria campechiana
CCACTCCAATTGACTCCTAAATCAAAATATGAGAATAATGAGTATATTTAGGAATCAAATAGGTGCAAAAGATGAAGCATTAGGAGAATAAAATATGACATTTTGCATTCTCATCAATTTGCATAAAAAACCTTGGATTCATGGATTAAAACTCCATTTTCTTGTTGTTTGGGTGTGTCTTCTTGGATGGGAACCCTCTTGGACATAAACCATGGGTGATTCTTAAGGAGTGGAAGCTAAAAATGATAGAAAATTAGATGTCATTCTTAGAAATCATGGTGAGTACACTTATTTCCCATTAAATTGCATTATTTGTTAAGCTAGGATTAGACCCCATTTTGTGAATAGTGGAATTAGGGGTTTTTGCATGATTTAATTGTTGAATGCATGGGAAAAGGAGTTTATATAATAATTATGATGATTTAGCATGAGAAATTATGAATTTTACTAAGCTAGGGTTTCTATTAATCATGGGGTAAATGATTATTGGCATGATTGAAATATTTTAGAACATATATGGAGTGGCTTGGGATAGTGGAATCAAGTTTTAGACTATGCCATAAGCTAGGGTTTCTATTAATCATGGGGTAAATGATTATTGGCATGATTGAAATATTTTAGAACATATATGGAGTGGCTTGGGGCAGTGGAATCAAGTTTTAGACTATGCCATAAATAGGGGCTAAAGAGAATTCTTATGAATGGACTATGTAAGCCATGAATTAAGTAGATTAAAAACTTAATTGAATTGTTTGCAAACTGTTCAAATGATAATTATGTAAGATATCAAATGAATATGGCAGACAAGAAGGCTTCTTGTGATAATTATGGAGAAATCCTAAGTAGTGTTTGTCATATGTTTGGTGATTATAGCCTGAGATTGGCTATGAATGATGTATTATAATCAGCATTGACTCTATATAGGATGATTTGAGAAGGATAGGTGTGTATAGAATCAGGGATAAACATTGTATATATATATATCTAGTGTTAATTACTATCATGATAGGGTTACGGTTCTAGGTAGCTGTTTGTGTATGGGTGAGTTTTAATGATTTTGTATGTATTGTATAGATGAATAGAATTATATTATTATGTGATGCATGATTATATAGAAGAAATGCCTCATATTTTAGGGGAGACTCTGCCATATTTTTGGTAAGATTCTTCTCTAGAATATAAAATAGTGACGTCCCACCATGGCCTCGAGGTGGCATGGCCAAAATGCATAGGGTTAGGGTGTAGGGCTTTACAAATGGTATCGGAGGTGGTGACTTATCTATGTGATAAGTCCTTCTCATCTATGTGAGAGTACTAAATCTAGATTCATGATGATAAAGGTTTTGAGAAAGAACTAGGAAGTGATATGCCAATATTGGTTTAATGGATTCATTATAAACGGTTACTTTTATGGTAATAGGAAGGCATGAGAAAAGAAAAAAAAGTGTTATGGTTATGGTTCCCACAGAAACGAAAGTGAACATGTGATAGCACTAAGTAGCAATTATTTAGTGTGGGCAGAGCAGCACAGGGAAGTGTAGTGGTGCCCATATATGTACTATTTTGGCCTATTTGTTCATAATGTTTGTGAATGTGAAAGTAAAACAGATGAAACTGTGAAGTTTCATGGTTTGCACGTGTGCCTATATTGCCTGAATTATTGTGATCACTTGATTGAATGTGATGTGTTGTGGCATCAGTCTCAATTGTGTACCTAAATGACTAGTTTGGTTTATGAATATATATTATTGAGTTATTCATTTTAGAAATGAATAAACTAAGTAATCAGTTGTACAATGATTGTTAGGTTATGAATGATATTTATACAACATGTGATATCCATGAGATACAAATATGTTTAAAAAGACTTGAATGCTTTGGTGGCATAGATGCCATGATGGTGTGAGTGTAATGAAAATTGACACTCATAGGGGTGTAGGCATGTAATGCTGGCATGTATATCTGATGTTTGTATTCTGAGTATAAAATCATACTTTGACTGAATGTTGCTAATAATTGCTTGTATTTGTAATTCGATTGAAATGAATTTTCATGCATATTTGAGCATTCCAATGTGTTAAATGATGTGGTTGAAATGTTAGGATGGCATTGTTATGATTGTAATGCCGAGATGACATTAATGTGATTAATTATAACGTCAGGATGACATTGTGTATGTTTATGTATGATTGTGATTGATTGAAATGCCAGGATGACATTATATGATTGTAATCTCAAGGTGACATTAATGTAATTGATATGTTGATATAAAATGATTATAGTGGCCAATGGATGATATGAAATTGAAATGCAAATGAGCATATTTTAACAATTTTATTGAGTTTGATATAATAATGTCTACCAGTAAATTGGTGGTAAGCTAGTAGATACCACCAGTATAGTATGAGTTAGTGGTAAGCTCGTGAAAACCACTAGTATATTGTGAGTTAGTGGTAAGCCCGTGAAAACCACCAGTGTATGGGAGTTAATGGTAATCTCGTGAAAACCATCAGGAGTTGGTGGTAAGCTCATAAAAACCATCGGTGCTAGATTCCATCTATGATGGCAAAGACCTTTGGTGCCTATGTCTGGCAAAGGTAGATGTGATGCCGCCTGTGATGGCGAAGACCTCTGGTGACTATGTCTAGCAGAGGTGGATGGCTGATGTGGCCAAGATATTATGGCTTAGAATTAGCCTAAATTGATAATTAGTTTTGGATGCTTTTAGATTGCATTGTGTCGATGTAGTGTATTATAAACTATTGTATCATGTCATTAATGCCATTGTAGTAAATGAAAATGTATGACTAGATACCATGATGGCCTGGATGGCCTAGATATATTATAATGTTGTGAGATATGAATGTGCCGTAATGATACAGATGTGTTATAGCATAGTTAACTTCTTGTCCCTATGGAGCAATGAAGGCGGGGTGCCATAGAGGGTAGCAAGACAGCTGTTGTGGACCCGGCAAGCTTCATTCCTTAAGACAGAGAGAGACTAGTGCATAATATGGAGTGAATAAAAATGATTAAGCCTTGAGAAGGCTAAGTTGATATTGATAAGGACAATAGGATAAATGATACTGCCTAATGATAAGGCAATGTATAGATTTCGATGATATATTTGGGCTAATGATGGAAAATGTATATAAACATGTGATATATAGGTATTTATGTATGAATGATTGTATGTCATGATTATATGATTGCCATGTTTAAGGTGTTTGTAAAATTCTGAATGATTATAGCTCGACAGTGAAAGTTTCAAGGATAAAACTTTTTGTAAGGAAGGAGGTTTGTAATGCCTTAGGTATTAAATTTTGGACAATTGTGTATATAAGGGCATTATGATTGCTCAATGGTGTTAAAAATGAGGTAATTTTTTTTATTATCCCTTATTTTGTAATGCAATTAATGAAATAATTATGTAAAAAATTGTGGCTCAAAACCATATGAAAAAGGGAGGAAGAAACATAAAGGAAATACATGGAAAAGAATGAAGAGATTTTGAAGTTAATTTATGTTTTGAGCACAAGTACATGAGAACATGATGCTGAAAATGATGTTGGTGTTAATTATAACTAATTTTTGACATAATTGAAAACTTATTTAGGAGAAGTGTTAAATATAAAAGTTGTATCCCTTGAAATTAATTTTACAATTAATCAAGAATCATAAGAATTGCATCTTACATGAAATAGTTAGAGCTAAAACACAGCAGTTGTCTTGGAGTTTTATATTGTGTTGAAACAAGATGTGTCACTTTGAAGCTAAATTAATCATATTTAGAGGCTAAATTAGAAAAATTGATCAACATAAATGTTATAGATCATAAAATTAACGCATCAAGAATCACTCAATTTGGATATTATACGAGAAATTTGTGACTAATTTACCAAAACTGCCCCAAGAGATAGTGAAATGGCACATTTTGGAGGTAGCAAAATGTAGGCTGTGGCCTCCAATTCTAAGCCATGACATCCATAGGTCGGTGGCCATTTTTAAGAGCTTTTCAACCCATTTTCTTCATTCTTTCTTAGCCCTTTTCTTCCCCACGCCCTTGGCTACAAAACCCACTCCTCTAAACTAATTTTTTGATGAATTTAGCTTGAGATGTTTTAGATTTGCATGAAAAACCTTGGATTCGTGGATGAAAACTCCATTTTCTTGTTGTTTAGGTCTGTCTTCTTGGATGGGAACCTTCTTGGAAGTAACCCATGGGTGATTCTTGAGGAGTGGAAGCAAAATATGATAGAAGATTAGATGTCGTGCTTAGAAATCATGGTAAGTACATTTATTTCCCATTAAATTGCATTATTTGTTAAGCTAGGATTAGACCTCATTTTGTGAACAGTGGAATTGGGGGGTTTTGCATGATTTAATTGATGAATCCATGGGAAAAGGAGTTTATATAATGATTATGATGATTTAGCATGAGAAATTATGAATTGTTCTTAGTTAGAGTTTCCATGAATAGTAAAATTTGGGTGTTTCCTTATTTTTGTGAAATTAATCATGGGATAAATGATTATTGGCATAATTAGAATATTTTAGAACATGTGTGGAGTGGCTTAGACCAGTGGAATCAAATTTTTGACTATGTCATAAATAGAGGCTAAAGTGAATTCTTGTGAATGGACTATGTAAGCCATGAATTGAGTAGATAAAAAAATTAATTAAATTTTTTGCAAGCTGTTCAAATGATAGTTATGTAAGATATCAGATGAATATGTCGAATAGGAAGGCTTCTTCTGATAATTATGGAGAAATCCTAAGTTAACTAGTGTTTATTATATGTTTGATGATTATAGCCTAAGATTGGCTATGAATGATGTATTATACTTAGCATTGACTCTAAAAAAGATGATCTGAGAAGAATGAAAAGACAAAGTTCAGGAGGACATGGTTTGGAGCTAAAGGCCTAATGTAAGTAGGCGCCCCTTGTTTAACTTGAATGAATGGATAGGGATAGTATTTATCCCATGTTTGTTCTAGGCATATATATTATGTATGAGGGATTGTAGATATCCTGTGGTTTTTTAAGATAAATGTGTATTAAATATGATGTATGCATGAATTTTGGGGATTTGGAATATCCTGTAATTAAATTGATTCATGATATGTACATGTGCCTGTTTGGGATAGAAATTATCCCAAGTGATTGTGGGGATAGAGAGTATCCCTTATTGTTTAAGCTTATTCTTGTGTATGGTTGTTTCATGTATGTATATAGTTGGGAACGGGATATGCATAAGGCTATGTAAGGTGAATTGATAGGGAATAGGGTGTATTCCCTAATTGTCATTATAGTGATGTTTGCATGGATAAATGGGGATAGAATTCATTCCATAATTCTTGTTTCAGTTGTATAATCTATGATTGGAATGGGAAACATTCCATCAGTTGCATGAGGTGCCTCAATGGCATAGCTATGAGGTTATGCCTATGTGGCATAGGGTTGATGTGTGGTGTCTGTTTGGCACCTGGCATGGTATGATGAGCCAGAATGGTAGAAGGATGAGATGATGTGTGGTGCTTGGAAGGCATGTATATGATATAGCTGTATACACCTGAAGGGCATAGGGTATTGTACTAGATTGAGGAGGAGGAATTGAGCCTTCTAGATTTACATTTATGCTGTAGTAGTTTTATCCATACTCTAGATGAGAACATGTAGTCTCTGATTTAATATTGTTTTATATTTCTGCCTACTTACTGAGTTGCTCGGACTCATGCCTTCTTATGTTACATTTTTAGCTGTTAGGCCAGGTAAAGACTCTCAATTGAGGATTGGGACTAGCAAGCAAAGGCAAAAGACATTGATGATATGGTAAAGTATTAGGATTCGAATCCCATTAAAATTGTATTATCATTTGCTTATGAGATTGTATGATTATATTTAATTGTAAATGAATTATATTGTCATGTCATAATGATAAGTGTTTATAGAATCAAGGATGAATACGGTATATATGCCCAGAGTTAATTACTATCATGATGCGACCATGGTTCTTAGTAGCTATGCATGTATGGGTGAGTTTTAATGATTTTGTATATATTGTATAGATGAATAAAATTATATTATTATGTGATGCATGATGGTATAGGAGAAATGCCTTATATTTTAAGGGAAACTCTAGCAAATTTTCAATAAGATTTTTCTCGGGAATATAAGATGGTGGCATCCCGCATCGGCCTCGAGTTGGTGTGATTAAAATGCATAAGGTGGGGGTGTGGGGCATTATAGTTTCGCCTGAGGATGAGAAAAATTTAAATGTGGGGGAATTTGATGAGAACATGAAATGTTATATTTTATTCCCTTAATATTTAGTCTTTTGTATTTATTTGTTTCCAAAATGTACTCACTATTCTTATATTTTGATTAAGGAAACAAATGAAGTTATTAAGTGCAAAAGAAGTTAATTGAATGATTTTGGACAACTTTAACATGGATTTGTAATCTAGGCATGAATCTCTCATCTGACCTTTGATTCAGATAATTCAAAATGATATGGAAAGATAAGAAAAATTTCTACAACTTTCATGTTATGAATATTAAGAGATACAGGCTACATCAAGAACTATTGAGTGAAGAAAGTAGCTGAAGTGGAGAAAGACCAGGTTGCAAATCTGTCATTGAGGCACCAGTGCAAGGGGAGAGAATAGCTTGGTAGATAACAATTTTAGCATTGTGGGGCCAGAAAGTAGCGCCGCAGCACTAGTGCATTATGAATGGACTTGTCATTTTGGTAGTTTTTAATATTTTTGCGGAAGGGCACTTTGGGAAATCGTGTCTATGTAAATAACCCTAAATTGGGTTATTTAAGGAGGGAAAAATGTAGGAAATAGAGCTTTAGTATAGGGATTTCATCCCTCTCTTCTCTCTTTTTATCTTTATTATTCTTTATGTTTTCATGGCCCTGCATTGCTAATTTTTTATACTTGGTCAAGGGAAACTGAAGCCTCGAAATCAATATATGATGAGATCTAATTAATTTTAATTGTTCAATATAAGTATTGAATGTTATTCTATGTTTATTGATGGTTCAAATTATAATTCCTCGCAAGTTTACGGACATATAGTAGTATAGTGTGGAATACAAGGGTCGATCCCATAGAGAATGACCAAACCAACTTAATTAATTTTAGTTACTGAATTAAACTATCTTTAAAAAAATGTATTTATAACCAAATGAATAAGTTGAAATGATTGATAGAATTGCAAAAAAATAATGAAATGGTAAAAAAAATAACTAATAATAATGCAGGGAGATTAACAAGATGTAAAGGTCTAGGGATCCAATTTCACCACTAAATGATACCCCTTTGCTAGAGAAATGTTGGATTCAATGCTACACTTGGGTTCGTTCTTTCAAACGTATGATCATTACCGATATGTGGGTTTAAATCAAGTATTTTTGATCATTCCAATTACCTATAGTGTGTAGCATAATTAAAGTGAAAACCCATTAAGCACAAAAATATAATAAACTAAAATAATATGGTTTAGCATATGGTGTCTACCTTAACCATCTATCTATTTTATTCAAGGGAGCTCATTGTTTAACATACTGTAAATCTCCCTTCTTCTCCACAAGAAACTTCAAAGATCCGCCCCTTTGAACCCTTAGAAAGAACCCTAAAATGAATGTAGAAAAGAAGCTTAAAAAACCCTATCTCATTGCCTTAACCCCCCACGCCCCCAAGCAAGCTAGCATAAATTCTCCTAAAATTAAGTAGTGCTGGCAGTGCCATCTTATTGGTTGCATGAGGTGGTTATAATGGACCCTAGCACCAGTGATGTCAAGTGGAGGCTGGTGGTGCTAGGTGGGTTTTCTCTTGTAAAGGAAATTTTTTAGCTCCTTTGCAATTTCCTTCATTTCCACTCTTTGAGCTTCATATATTCTTTCATTTTCGCATCTTTTTCATCTTCCAAACACCTATAGAATTCAACAAATAAATATGTAATACATATAAAGTAACAAAGATTTACAAATAGCTAATCTTAAACATATATAATGTAAGTGAATGAAATTCACTTATCAATTGCCCCTAAACTTACTCATTTGCTTATCCTTGAGCAAAATAGAAACATAAAAACTCACAAAGGACATAATGAACATTGAACTAGGTCATTAGTCAAAAGCCTCAATAAAATAAGTATAGTTAAGAGGAAACTATCAACACATCACATATGTCTTTAATTTTCAACCTGAGTCTTTTCGTTTCCACCTTATATTCCATGTGCATGTGCAAGAATTATAGCCATTTCAATCTACATCTTTTCACACTTAAATTCATTCAAGCAACTACGTAGTACATATTCAATGCAAACCCAATAATTCAAGCAGAGACTACTTTAGATGAGCATTTGATATTTTTCCTTTTTGTGGGTTCTATTACTATCATATTCCTCATTCTTTTTTTTGTCTTCTTTTCTCAAATGTGATCCCCCTTTAATCCTTGGGCTATATTACTATCATACCACCAAACTTATTTTTCTTTTCCATTCATAAAGATGTGATCCTCCCCTATAAATAATGAGTTTTTACTCTTGTTTTTCTTTTATCTCAGCTAATGCTTACCTCAACCATAGTTATAATGAATTATAAATTTAAATTGAACAATGCATACTTAGTCTCCTAAACTTATGCTAAGTATTCAAAGCCTTCATAAGAAATGGCTAAGTTAATGTGATCAATGTGTATAAGAAATCTATAGCAAAGAATCAAGTCAAGCATGCAAACAATAGTGATTTCTATCATTTTCAACTTAACTATTGTCAAATGTCACATACATGTCATTGGTTTTGTATGATGATCCTGATCAATGTTCAAAACACACAAATGCACCTATATATATTATACGATTTTAAAACCAAACATAACCACAATCAAATAAAGCACTGAATATAGAGATTTAAACATAATACAAAAAAAATTATCAAAACACACATCACAAAAACTAGATGGACCAAACACACCATAAGCTAAGACAAACACATCCATAAGAAAAATACTAACACTCCCAAACTTGAAATTAACAAATTCCTCAACGTGGAATAAAACAATGAAAAACAAGGACTTCCCTAAAATGGATCGGATCATTCATCTGACCTTTCACCGTCCTTCCAACTCTCAGATTCTTCTACATAATCTGGAAATGTTAGTGGAGTGGGAAAAATAATTGAGCTATCACCTTGTGATATGTTATAACTCTGAAGCATGATAGTTAGAGCATTGTTGTGGTCCACCATATATTTAAACTATTACCATTACTCCTTCATCATTTGTTACTACCAAGAATGAATTCCCACTAGGCGTGATTGGAGCTCAACAAGACTGGGTTCTTTAGAATAATATTTCTTCATGGATCTCTGTTGGGAAGAACTTGGGGTTGCAGATGAGGTAACCACTCTCGCACTTACATGTGATGAGTTTTCAAAAGTTTCCATAATAGCATCATTAATTGCCAGCAAAGGTTCTTGGAGTTCTTCTTTAGTAATGGTGGCAATTCCAACCATCAAGCACAATTCATAAATAAGTGAAGGATGTTCCAGTCTGCTTGTGAGCCTCCCTATGATGAAAGAAATGATGGAATACTCAATTACCTAGCCCACACCTATGGACAGTTATAACATCTATGGTATTTGAAATTTACACATGTGGAAATGGGTAGAGTTTACCTAATGAATTCGATAAATTTTACTATTTGGAGCTATATGAAGTCAATGAGAAGAAGAAAACTTAAGTAGTGAAATTCAGCAAAAGCATGTTGATGACATATATAAACAACCTTATGTGATGTTTGAGGTGATTGAAATTTGCTTATTTGGACATGGTTAGAGTTTGATTCTTGAAATTCATAAATTTTATCAATTTAGATTATACAACAACCATAAGAAGAAAAAGAACAAAAATGATGAATTTTGGAAAAAGTATTATTATGATCAATATGATTAGCCTAAAATGATCATCATACATATTGTAATATGCGTGAAACATTGGATTGAGCATTGGATGTATTTTGGAATGAAACTGGCTTATGGAGTTACTTATGACAGAAAATTCGGTTGAAAAGAATTGAATAGGTGATTCTTGACAATTGACCTACAATGAGGTACTGAATGGTATGAATATAATTTATTTCATGTATGTGATGTGTGGGAAGTGATTATTGGGAGATATGAAATGTTTTATGTGAAATGGGAATATGGTGATCTTTCATAAATAAAAATATTGAATTTGAAAAAGGGGATCATTGTGACTAAATTTGATATGAATAATGGACTAATTTGAAATAGTTTTCAACAAAGAAGTTGTATATCATGAAATTATCCAACCAATGGAAGAAAAATTACTTAATTCCGATGTCATATGAGGAAGTTATGACTAATATACCAAAATTGTTCCAAATGATAGAAAAATGATGAGATGAATGAGATGGGTCAACTTTATTGATATATTTAACATATTTAGGGGATAATTTGGAAAATTTTGCTAACATAACAGTTGTAACAGTTGAATTAAATTTCTAATACCTCAAAAATCTGGTCATTTGGACATCATATGCAAAAGTTATATTTAAAATACCATCACTGTGTCGTATAAAAAGAGCTTGCCACAACAAGCCTCCAAAAACCATGTTTTTTGGCATCCAGTAGGATCTTGCCATGGCAAGGCAATTTTTTGCTATGGCAAGCCCATTTTATGGCATGGCGAGGCTACAAAAAATGCATTTTTTGGCCATCCAGCAAGTTGCTGCTGCAGCAAGACTTTTCCTTGCCGCGACAAGAGTCTGCTAACGTGCCAAGGCACCGAAAAATGCAATTTTTAAGCCCTAAACCCATTCCATTTTCATTCTAGTCCATCCCATTTTCCCCCTTAATGCCATTCTTCCTTTCTCAACTCTATTATGCCCCATTCGTTTCCAATTTTACTAGAAAGTATGGGGATTAAGGTGGTTAAGCAACCTAGCATGCCTCTAAGCTTGGGATTTTGGAATTTGGACGACGGGAAATGGAAGAAGATTTGGATTTTGGTGATTGCAGGAAGTTGTTTGGAGTGTTGATCTTGGATTCTTGCTTATGGATGAAAGCTACACTTGGATTTCATGGTAAGCTACCTGATCTTATTCAAAAAGTTAATAATTGTAAAATAAGGTTTTATACTTTTCTAAAAGGTGATTTTTAGAAGAAAATGATATGAGTAATTATGGAGAAAATGAGTATTGAGTTAATTACCATAAATTGGATATGATTTGACTATGGAAATCATGATTTTTGGCTTGTTAGGGTTCCATGAATAGTGACTTTTAGGGAATTTTATGATTTCTATGAAGTTAGTATGGGAAAATGAATTAATTTTGAATTATGATATTTTGGGATTTGTATAGGGTGATTTGGACTTGTAAAAATGGATAATGGACTATGATCTAGTTTAGGGTAATTGGGAAAATTGTGCATGGACTATGTAAGCCATAAATTAGTTAGATTAAAGACTTTATTGGATTGTTTTAAAGATGTTTAACTATGAATTGTGTTGAATACATATTGATTATGTCATATACAACATGAATATGGTTGTGACATGTTATTAGGCTGACCATAGTATATAGAAATTGTAATTTATTGATTTGATGTAAATTTGGCAAAGTTGCCTTTGTAAATAAATGGCTTATTTGTATGTATAGGACAAGTTGAATATGGTTGGGAAGCTATGAAGCTTATGGCATTATGGAGATGATTTGTTAGTAAGGTAAGTAGATTGTATTTATATGTTTATTTGATTGAATGGAGATAATCAGTATCTCCTAAGTTGTGTTATGACATGTGGATGTATGAATGGAATGAAGGGATAGTGATGATTCCTTATTTTGTATAGGAATTTGTAAGAATGAAGGGGGATGTTGAACATCCCATCAAAATAAAATGTAATGTATGCTTGATTGTAAGGGATAGATTATCCCTTGGCTTATTTATGCTTTGTTATATTAAGAACTGTGAATACCCTGAATTTGAATATGTGAATTGGGAATTTGAAAA
This sequence comes from Pouteria campechiana, assembly GCA_036873735.1. NCBI lineage: Eukaryota > Viridiplantae > Streptophyta > Magnoliopsida > Ericales > Sapotaceae > Pouteria > Pouteria campechiana. Next base: position 12,047 of record JAYJMB010003552.1, read on the forward strand.
TTCAAAAATTTATGGTTTGGATGAGATATGCTTATATATTCATGTTGTTATGGATTGGATTTTATATGTGTGGAATGTGAATAGGGATACTTGAGGGATCTCTATTATTGATTATCATTTATTATTCATTATTGCTTGTTATACAGTTTGCTTACTGAGTCTATTTAGACTCGCCCCTGTTTATGTTTTTTTTAGTTGGCAGGTCAAACTATGGAAGATTACAATGACAAAAAACATAGAAGATTAATTTATTTGAGAAGTAAATGTACCTTGTGATAAAATGTTGTATTATTTCAATGGGATTGGAATTCTTTTGTGTATGTAATTTAAATGATGAATCTTTATATTCATATGAACTTAAATCATGTATAATGAGAAGGAATTGTAATTTTTTTTGAAATTGTGGAAGTATGATTGGATATATTATTCAAAAGATCCCAATAATGTAAAAGTGAAATATTTGCATGTCATAGTAGAATTTTTATAATTGGGTTAAATCAATTAAAGTCTCCTTAGGTGTATTGCCATCATGATTTACCTTGATCTTAGGCAACTATGGGATACTGAATGTTTGTATTTAGAATCTATATTATTGTTTTATTTATGTGATATATAGTTGTACAGGTTAGACCCATCTATTCTGGTTGAGCTGAACACCCCACCCTAAAAGTAGGCAAATTTAGGTGAATTTATGTGAAAATATAAAAGTCGTTCCTCAAAAGGCGGGGCGTGGCAACAATCCTATCTAAATTGCATAGTTGAGAAGGGTTGGCTCTCTTGTCACCTCAGAACCATGATTTGATGACAACAATTTAGCTAATATGATGTAGTGCCATGGCTTACTTGTTGCCTCTAAGTGTCCTTTTGGAAAACTAATTACTTTGTCATTCTAGGTCTTCCATGTGCTGCGAGATCTAGTAAGGTAAGAAATGTGGCATTTTAATTGGGACCTAACTCAATCCAAGCAGAGCACTCATCCTCTTCAATGTCTGCAAGCTCATATAATGATTGATGGTAAATAGGTCAAAAGGCACCATCTTCTGATGCACAAGTGCCTTCAACTCCCTTGGGTTAGCTTTGTATTATTCTCGGACATTCGAAATAGAATTCCCTAATCAATGGCACCACTGTAGCATCAGGCTAAGCTATAAACCTCATCCAATTCCAGACTTGAATGAGGCCGGCTATGTCACTGTACATCATTTCAAAGCCTCTTTCTCTAATTCCTTCTCGATCTACAAGAGAGTGTCTATAGGTGTCTTTAGCTCAGGCATTGAGAAATATGGGTTTAGGTGGTGTATCTGACTCTCTTGTGTGCCTTCTCTTGGAGGGTCCAGCAGAAGTGGACTTTTTTGGAGGCATGGTGACAACACATGGAATGCAATATCAAACTACCTTGAGCAACCAAAATGAGACAAAATTACCAAGGATCCTCTTGACCCAATCACACAATTCCACTTCACTTACAAATAGCAACAAGCACAAGCAAGAATTCATGCATACACACCACAAGAAAAGGTCTCTTCCTTCACTAGGGCGATTCCTTAAACAGTTAGCATGCACTTGAAAGATTCTCAAAGTTTGCCTAAATGGGACCATAAATTCCACTTCAATACATAACCAATCTTCTCACATATACCCTTGCAACATTTGCCAAAGAGAAGCCACACACACACACACTAGCTCAAACAATTCGTCAAACACCCAGTGTGCACAATAAGAAGAGGTCTCCCAAATACATGAACCCATCTCCATTTCTTCTTAATCCACCGCAAGTATGATGAAATCCACCAAGAATACAAATAGAAGAAGGTTTGAAATGCTAGAAGTGACTTACACTTTATTTCAAGAAGATGCTCATGAATTCATCCAACCCAACTTTGAGAAAATGGTTGAGGAAGAGGATGAATGGAGGAGTTGTTGAGTTGAATCAAATGAGGGTGATGGAAGAAATAAGGTATTGATGATGAAGTTTTCAGTTGAGGGGTGTTAAAATAAGGTTTAGGGTTATGAGGAGGCACTTTGGAGAGAAGGGGAAAGAGTGCGGAAAAGAACAAATGAAGAGGGGAAGGCAATGGGGAAAGAAAAATGGGGCACACATGGCTTTACATAAAGTTCAAATGACGGCGCCAGATTGGGCATTGGTGACACCACCTTGCTGCCTTAGCTGTCTTGCAAAGGAATTCTAGTTCCAGTGGAGCCCAAACTTGGGTTGTGGTGCCAAAATGTGTTGCCATGTGATGCCGTGTTATGGATTTCCAGTGCTGGTGGTGCATCTTGCTACCTCTATTTTGTTTTTGCCATTTCTGCAATGCACACCAGTGATTCCTTTCTTTGTACTTAATTTGTTTTGCTCACCAATTTCCTTGTTCATGAGCTTAACTTGATAAACATGAAACAACAATGTACTAAGTATAGAAAATAGAAAAATAGCAATGTAATTTAACAACTTAAAAATCCAATCAAATTTATTTAAACTAATGCAAATAACATACTTTATCAATGCAAGAACATCACTATGTCTAGAAAATTGAAATAACTAAAAAATAAAACAGCTTGGCTTGCCTCCTAAGAAGCATTTTATTTAATGTCTGAGTAAGATGAACTCCATTTCTCTACAAATTTTTAAATTCACAAACTTCATTCAACTACATCCCTGTTGTATCTCTTGACTCGATGACCATTAACCGTGAAGGTGCTCCCATCTTTTGGATTCTTTAGTTCAACCGCTCCATAGGGAAACACTTGAGTGACAAGGAATGGACTGACCCAATGTGATTGCAATTTTCCTAGAAACAAACACAAACGTGAGTCATAAAGCAAAACTTCCATTCCAAGTTCAATGAGCCATTTATGAATAACTTCATTGTGAAATTTCTTGGTCTACTCCTTGTAAATCTTGGTGTTCTCATGTGATTTATTCCTCAACTCCTCAAGTTCATGAAGTTGAACTTTCCTCTGCTCTCCTGCCTTTTCCATATCATAATTCAGATATTTTATAGCCTAGTATGCCTTGTACTCCAACTCAGAAGGCAAATGACAGGCTTTTCCAAAAACAAGTCTGTACAGACTCATTTTGATTATGGATTTAAAAGCTGTCCTGTATGCCCACAAGGCATCGTTCAGCTTCATTGCCTAATCTTTCCTTGAAGTGTTCATGGTCCTTCCTAGATTGCTTTTATTTGTCGGTTGCTGACTTTAACTTACACTAACATTTGGGGATGGTAAGGTGTTGCAACCCTATGAATGATGTTGTACTTCTTCAACAAAGATGCAAAAACCTTACTACAGAAATGGGTTTCTTTATCACTAATGATTGCCTTTGGAATGCCTAACCTGGAAAAGATTCAGTCTTTCAAAAATCTTAGTACAATATTAACATCATTAGTCTTAGTGGCAATAACTTCAATCCACTTGGTCACATAATCCATAGCAAGCAAAATGTACAAGTTTCCATTGGATGGTGGAAATGGACCCTTGAAATCAATACCCCATACATCAAAAAGTTCAATGACAAGGTTACTTGTAAGTGGCATCTCATCTCTCCTTCCAATGTTCCCTATTCTCTTGCATCTATCACACATTACACAAAAGGCATGAGTGTTCTTAAAATAGTTGGCCAATTAAAATCCACATTGAAAGATTTTGAGAGCACTTTCTTCCCTCCAAAATGACCTCCAAGGCTAAATGTATGGTAATGTCTCAGAATACTCTGATGCTCATCTTTCAGAATGCAACGCCTAATGATTTGGTTTGGGCATATTGTTAACAAGACTGGGTCATCCCAAAAATAGTGTCTCACCATTAACAACAACTTTCTCCTTCCTTGTAAATTCAAAAGAGGATTAAAAATTCCTTTAAGCAAGTGATATAGTGTACCAAGGTTCAATCCCCTTAACAGAAAACAACTGCTCATTAGAAAGATCTCATTGATAGGAATATTTTCATTTCTTCTTTCTTGCTCAAAATTAGTTCCTTCCACCAATCTGAATAGATGATCAGCTATGACATTCTTAGATTCCTTATTATCCTTGATTTTTAGATCAAATTCTTGTAATAATAAGATCCATCTAATCAACCTGGGTTGGCATCTTTTTTTGTTAGCAAATATCTCAATGCAACATGATCAGAATAAATGATTACCTTTAAACCAATCAAATAAGATCAAAATTTTTCTAAAGCAAACAAAATTGCAAGCAATTCTTTTTTATTAGTAGAATAGTTCAATTGTGCATCATTTAGAGTCCTATTTCCATAATGAATTACGTGAGATAATTTATCTACTCTCTGTCCTAGGACAACACTGACGGCAAAGTTTGAAGCATCACACATGAGTTCAAATGGAATGGACCAATCAGAAACTGCTAAAATTGGAGCTGATGTCAATTTCACTTTCAAGGTGTTGAAGGTGACAAGGCATTCCTCATTAAAATAGAAAGTTACATACTTAGCCAGCAAGTTGCAAAGCGGTCTAGAAATTTTTGAGAAATCCTTTATAAATCATTGGTAAGTCCCTACATGACCAAGAAAACTTCTAACTCCCTTAATTGAAATTGGGGGAGGTAACTTTGCAATCAATTCAGTTTTTGCCTTGTCAACTTCAATGCTTTTATTTGAAATAATATGTCCAAGCATAATTCCCTGCTTCACTAAGAAATGACATGTCTCCCAACTTAGTTTCAAATTCATATCCATACATTGTCTAAGCATAAATCTTAAGTTATTAAGGTAATCATTAAATGAGTCTCCAAAAATAAAAAATCATCTATGAATCCTTAGTAAAATTTTCAATCATATTAGAAAAGATGGACATCATACACCTTTGAAAAGTTGTAGGGGCATTGTACAAACTGAAAGGCATCCTCTAATATGCAAACATTTTGAATGGGCTGGTGAAAGGAGTCTTCTCTTGATCTTCTCGGGCAATTGAAACTTGATTATAACCTGAAAAACCATCTAGAAAATAATGGTAAGCATGACCTGCCAATCTTTCAAGCATTTGAACAATAAAAGGAAGAGGAAAGTGATCCTTTCTTATGGTTGAATTGAGTTTCTTATAATCAATGCCCATTCGCCACCCAGTAGTCATTCTCATTGGCACCAATTCATCATTATCATTTTTAACAATAGAATGACCCGACTTCTTTAACACTACATGCATTGGACTTACCCATTTACTTTTAGAGATTGGATGGGTAATACCTACATCAAACAATTTGATCACCTCAGCTCTCATAGCTTTCTTCATATATGGGTTAAGTCTCCTTTGAGCTTCTTTGGAAGTTTTTGCATCATCTTCTAGCAAAATTTTGTGCATGCACCATGAGGCTAATTCCTTTAATGTCTACTAAGGTCCAACCTAGAGCCCCTTTGTGCTCTCCCAACACATTCATCAATTTATGTTCTTCTTCAATAGATAAGTTAGTAGCAATTATCACTAGAAGAGTATTGTTTTAACTAAGAAATACTTACTTTGAATTCTAAGGTAATTGCTTCAATTCCAGCTGGGGTGATGTAGCAATCGATTGTTTCACTTCTGGGTTCACATTTGACAACCCTTCATTGGAAAATTTCCCTTCTTTGACTTGCTCTGCTTTATTGAGTTCTGCTTTTAAATTCATCATTTCTTCATCTTCCTCCAATCCATCTGCAGTGAGCACCAATTTTAGTTTATCAGTTGTCTCCTCCTGCACAAAAGTTGATAAAACAAGTGATTCTAATTCATCAACTTGAAACATCCACTAGGATCTAAAGGTAATGATAAAGAGTTATAAATAGAAATTTCTATAGTTTCATCCAAGATAGTCATTTTGAACTTCCCATTCTACACATCAATAATTGTCTTGGTAGTACCATGAAAGGGCATCCTAGAAGAATAGGCACTTCTCTCTCTAGAATCATTTGCCTCTCCATGTCAAGCACAAAGAAATCTGCAAGAATAATCAGTTTATCAATCTGCACAAGAATGTCTTCTATAATGCCTCTAGGATATTTAACTGATCTGTCTACAAGTTGTAGAGATATTGTAGTGAGTTTCAATTCTCACAATCTAAGTTGTATATAAATAGAATAAGGCATTAAATTAATACTGACACCTAAGTATATCATTGCCTTTACCTTGTTTGTCCCTCCAAAAGTAATTGAGATATTGAAACTACCTAGATCCTTAAGTTTTGGGGGAAGGTTTATCTGCAAAACTGCACTAGCTGCCTTTGAAACTAGAATTTTCTCATGTGGTTCATACTAACACTTCCTTCTGTTTAGTTCCTTCAAGAATTTAGCACAAGCAAGCATGTTCGTTATCATATCAAGCAAAGGAAAATTGACATTAACCTTGGAAAGGATATCGCAAATGTCAAAAAATGATTTATCAAACTTGCTCTACTTTAGCCTTACTAGAAAAGGATGAGAGGATCACAAGGTGGAGGTTTTTTGTAGTTGACAAAGGGTCAACTACTGTAAACACTACCTTACTTGAATGCACTTCTTCCTCTACCTTTTTCTTTCCCTTCTCCAATCTTGTAGAAACAATTAAATTATCAGTTTCTTCTCCAACATTATTATCAATTAGCTTTCCACTCCTCAGTGTTGTTATTGCTTTTTCATGCTCTGATTGGCTAGGCAACTTCCCAGGTGTGTGGTTCTATATGGCTTTTGTAATTTATCCTAACTATGTTTCCATCTTTTTCATGGATGCCTCTATGTTATGGAATTCGTAATCAAAATTTTAAAATTTGGTTGCATTATTCTGGAACTGGGTCTATGTTGCTTGAATAAAACTTTGAATGGTTTCTTCAAGGGTAGCCTTCTTCGATTGCTATCGAAATGAAGTTTTAGGTTGATTTTGATTTCTGTCATTGTTCCAAGAAAAGTTAGGATGATTTCTCTAACCAAGATTATAAGAGTTTGAGTAAGGGTCATTCTGTGGTTGCTGGTTATAGAAATTCATTACATTAGCTTGCTCAACATCACCTACAAAATATTCATTTGAAGGGTAAACATTAGGCGAGTGTCCTGAATTACCACAAAAAGAAAAACCTTTGTTAGGGTAGGCTATGGTTGTTTCAAGTGCACTAGCATAGAGCACATTGCATTCATTTTCTTAGTCATCTTCAGCATTTGCATAGATAGATCAAAGTTAGAGTTCACTTCATAAAGTCCTCTAGATTTACCTCTTATAATCTTTTGCTAAGAATTTGCTCCCAACATTTCATATAGCTCATAAATTTCTTCTGGAGTCTTTTCTCTCATGGCTCCACTTGCAGCATTGTCAACAATGGCTTGGCATAGTTATCTCAGTCTAATTCAAGTGGATATCTATGATGAGGGCATTTAATCAAAATTGCTTTAAACTTCTCCCATGCCTCATGGAAAGCTTCACCATCCAATCGAGAGAAAGTAACTATTTTACTTCTCAACTCCACAGTTTTAGCATGAGAATAGAATTTATCAATGAATTTATCATACAATATAATCCATGTTGTTAATAAGCTAGGAGCTAATGTCATGAACCATGTTTTTATTGCATCTTTCAAAGTGTATGGAAAACATCTCATATGTAATTGGTCTTTGGTTAGCCCCTGCAATGAAAAAGTTTGAATGGTTGCATAGAAATCATGCATAAATGTTAACAAATCTTCTGAAGCTATACCATGAAAAGATGGAAGCATGTTAAAATGAATATGCTTCAGTTCATAATTCCTAGTATCATCATCCAATACAATGCATGAAGATGAAATCCCTATAGTTGGGCATGCAAACTCTTTCATTAGCTATTGAGCTTGTTGAGCCACTTGGTTCTCCATGTTGTTAGCCATGTGTATTTCTTCTCCTTCACTTAAACTCTCTGTTTCACTTTCTACTTTGTCACCACAATCATTCAATGGAAATAGTTGGATTTAGAGATCTCCTTCCATTCATTCATAATATTGTAAAGGAAATAATTAAAAATAATCTTATATGCAATTATATAAAAATAGATAGAATGATTATAATTAACTTAATCAAATCAATTTGGAACTATTCCCCAGCAATTGCGCTGAAAACTTGCTAGTTCAAATTATAATTCCTTGCAAGTGTATAGACATATAGCGGTATAGTGTACAATGCAAGGGTAGATCTCATAGAGAATGACCAAACTGACTTAATTAATTTTAGTTACTAAACTAGACTACTTTTAAAAATAATGTATTTATAACCAAATGAATAAGGTGAAATGATTGATATAATTGCAAAAACTTAATGGAATGGTAAAAATCAATGACTGATAATAATGTAGGAAGATTGACAAGATGCAAGGGTATAGGGATCCGATTTCACCACTAAATAATACTCCTTTGCTAGTGGAATGTTGGATTCAATGCTTCACTTGGATTTGTTCTTTCAAATGTATGATCATTACTATTAGGTGTGTAGGTATAAATTAAGTATTTTCACTTATTCCAATTACCTATGGTATGTAGCGTAATTTAGGTGAGAACCCATTAAGCTCAAGAACATAATAAACCAAAATAAGATGGTTTAGCATATGGTGTCTACCTTAACCATCTATCTTTTTCATTCAAAAGTGATCATAGTTTAGTCTATGCTATTTACCTTAACCACGCTTAGGTAATCAATCTAACTCATAATATTGGTGATCAAGTAATAAAATAAATTAAATCATTGCGAATAACATAATGAATGAAATAAGATCATATAGTCATTTATGACCAACAATCCACATATCCAAGAGAAAATGCAAGTGAAATCATTTTGAGAATTGGTAAAGAAGTTGAGATTCCAACAAAAGCAACTCCTACACCAATAGAGCAAGAAAAAGAACAAGGTGTTATTATAGATCAAAACATCTCCAATGGCAATGAAGTAACTTAAAATAAGTTTTCACCTCTTTCTAAATATAAGTCAGTGCCTCCTTTTCCTCAAGCTTTAGTAGAATCTTAAAAAATTGAGCATTATAAAAATTTCTATCAGACTTTTCATAAACACAAGATAAATATTCTACTTCTTGATGTCATTAAACAAGTACCTTATTATCATAAATTTTTGAAAGAACTGTGCACAATAAAGAGGAAATAAAAACTTAAAGGATATTAAAAGGTGAGAATGGGGTAAGAATGTTTCTACAATCATTCAAAGAAAACTCTCTACAAAGTGCAAAGAACGAGGTATGGTTACTATCCCTCACATGATAGATAACACTAGACTTGAAAAGGCCATGCTAAATTTAAATGCCATGCCATATTATTTATATGCTATTTTAAAACTTGAACCTTTGAATAAAACTGGTGTTGTGATTCAATTGGCCCATAGATCTAATGAATATCCTAAAGGTGTAATTGAGAATGTTCTTTTGCAAGTCAATGATATGGTTTTTTCTACTGATTTTTGTATGCTCTATATGGAGAATGGTGATCAAACTACTCCTATTCTGTTAAGAAGACCATTCCTAAAGACATCCAAAACTAAGATAGATGTTCATAGTGGCACATAAGACTAAGATAGATGTTCATAGTGGCACATAAGACTAAGATAGATGTTCATAGTGGCACATTTACCATGGAATTTAATATACAAATTGTTAAGTTTAATATTTATGATGCCATGAAATATTCTAGTGATGATAATCCTATTTAATCTATTGATGTGATTGATTCTTTTACACAAAAATTTTTAAACTTGATGGAAAAGATAAATTAGGAATTGCCATTAGTAAGCATCTTGAGAAGGAGAATGAGGTTTTATCATTGAATGATGAATTGCAGGAAACTATTGTAGCATTGAATGACCTTTCAAAGTAGCCAGAATCAAGTAATGTTTCACATATTGAGTTACTAGTTCTTGATAAGAGATTTTTACCCTCTATTTTACAGGCCTCTATTCTAGATTTGAAGCCTCTTGGTATGCTATCGTAGGCAACTAAATTTAGAACCTTGCTCCAATTAAATTACTTATAGTAGTGTGTCAATGGTTGATCCCACAAAGAGTATCTAGTTTAGTTTTATGCAATATAATCAAGAATGGGGGGTTTTGAGTGTAATGAAAGTAACATTATAAAAGAAATATATTAGAGAAGAAACCTTGGTTCAAGTCAACATCCACCATCAAAATCTAATAACTAATCATTGAAGCAATTATAAATCAATTCATGCTTTGAATATTCACCATTGGAATTAGTTTTCCTATCTCTCCTTGGACACAGTCAATTAGAAACACATGATCCTATTAACCCTAACTACTAAATAACCTCAGACACATGCTAGAGATTTAATTTAATAGTACCCTTAAGATTTGTAGAGATTGATAAAGCTAAACAACACAAACATAGGTGGTTATATTTAATTTAGTTAAATATTCTTCGAATAACTAAAACAACAGCAAATTATTAAACCCTAGTTGCTTATTAAAAGGATCAAATAATTATGAATTAGATATCTAATCTAGAAATATATTGCAATGAATAATAAACTAGAAGGCCTTCTAGGTATTAAACATAGTAATCATAATCATAAATAAATAGAACATTCAATACTCAAAGTATAAATTGAACAATTAAAACAAATTAGATCTCACAGTATGTTGATTTTGAGGCTTCTATCACCTTAAACCAAGAATAAAATTTTAGTTATACATGGCCATAAAATCAAAAAGAAAATAAAATAGAGAAGAGAGAAAAGAGAAGATTCTCTATCAAAAGCTGCCAAAATGTCTTTCTCAAAACCTGGCCGAAGAACCCTAAAAAATCCTAAGAAAATACATTTTAAAATAGATCCAAAATATGTAAAAATCCAAAAAAAATTTAGAAAATAAATTTTTTGATTAGTCTCTAGCACCACCAGCATTAGATTGGCACCATTGGCACCACCTTCCTGTTCGGTGGGGTGGTGTTGATTATGAGTAGGCGCCGACGGTGCCAATTTATTGTATGCCAGACATACATCTACTATTTTGACTATAACATCTTCATTTTAACTCTAAATTACATGATTATTCCTTTATTATTTTGATAAATTTGAGATATGCAACTTTGATGTTGATAATATTTCTAAGTTATCCTCCAAGTATGCAAAAATTGGTACATTAGTGATACCATGTGTAATCATCTGCTCCTTTTTAACATATTTTGATACTTTCTCCGCTCAATTGTCCTTGATGCAGCCTTTATCTCTTATAATTCCAAGCATAAAAGTTGCATAAATTTTTCTTTTATTTTCAGACCATCTTTAAGCATCTTAATTGGAGATCTGATGAGAGATTTATGCCCATAATATGGATTGATGATAAAGTTGTCCAAAATTATCCAATTGCCTTCTTTTTGCACTTAACAACTCCATTTGTCTACTAAATCAAAATATAAGAATAATGAGTATCTTTAGGAATAAAATAAGTATAAAATACTAAGTATTAAGGGAATAAAATATGACATTTTGCATTCTCATCACCTCTTCCCAATCATCTCAAGTACTTGTTTGTTGGAGATGGATAAACCTTACCAATGATCATTTCCAATAAACTTAGCACACTACAAGAAGAAAGGCTTGTGTAGGTCCTTAAGAAGAGTAAGATGGCTATTGTTTGGACACTTGCAGATATTAAAGGAATTAGCCCGTCTACATGCATGCATCGAATCCTACTTGAAGAGGGAGCAAAACCTTCCTGTCAACCACAAAGGTGATCGAACCCACCCATGATGGATGTAGTGAAGAAGGAAATTCTCAAACTTGTTGAAGTTGGAGTGATTTATCCTATTTTGGATAATAGTTTGGTTAGCTAGTTCAATTGGTTCCTAAAATGATTGGAATAACTATGGTAAAAAATTAGAATGATGCGTTGGTTCCTACTCGTGTTCAAAATGAGTGCGAGTTTGTATAGATTATAGAAAATTGAATGTTGTAACTCATAAAGACCACTTTACTTTTCCTTTTATTATTCAAATGCTTAAAAGGTTAGCTAGTCATTCTTAATATTATTTCCTTAATTTTTATTAAGGTTATTTTTAGATTGCAATTGCACTAGAGGATCAAGAGAAGATGACTTTTACATGCCCATTGAGAATGTTTGCATATCACTGAATGCCCTTTGGCCTTTGCAAAACCCTACCACTTTCCAAAGGTGCATGGTTAGTATATTTTCAGATTATATTGAGCAAATTATATGCCTTTATGGACAATTTCACAAATCATGGAGACTCCTTTGATAATTGCTTGCATAACCTTACACTTATTCTTCAAAGGTGCATAGAAACTAACCTTATGTTAAATTCTAAGAAATATCATTTCATGGTTGAACACAATATAGTTTTGGGTCTTGCTGTGATTTGGATGAATTGAGGAAGATAAAGCTAAATTTGATTTTATTCAATCTTTACCATATCCCACTAGTGTGCATGATGAGTGAAATTCATTCACTTATATTCCACATATTTAAGCTTAGTTATTTGCAAATCCTCATCCCTTTTAGATGAATTTCATGCTTATTTGTTGGATTTTGTAGGTGTCTTGAAGATTGAAAAGAAGAAGCCCAAAGGATGGAAAAGAAAACAGCTGCGAAAATGAGCCAAAAATCAACACAAGAACAAGATAGCCAGTCGGCGCCGCTGGCACCCACCTAGCGCTGCAACCACTATCGGCTTGGTAGCAAGCCGATACCAGGACCCACAACCACTTTCGGTGTGGCAGCAAGTTGGTGCCAGTGGCAGATCAGTAATTTTGAAGATTTTTTTGCATTACGTATAGCCTTGGTTATTAAGGAAAAAGTTAAGGTTTTTCAAGGGTTCCTCTCACTTCCGTTTTGAGAGTTTTCTCCAAGGTTTGGAGGCCAAATTCTTAGAGTTTTTGCTAGTAGAGATGAAGAAGAGATTACAAGTAAGAAAGAAGAAGGAGAGAAGATATTCTTCATTATGAACATCCTATCTAAGGGAGTTGTTTTATTTTCTCTTATGAACTAAATCTCTTTTTCTAGAGTGAAGAAGTTACCCTTTTTAATACTCTTTGTAATGGATTGTTGGTTATTAATGCTATATGATCTTGTTTCATTTATAATATTGTTCGCAATCATTTAACTTATTTTATTGCTTGATAACCAATATTATAAGTTAGATTATTTATCAAAGCATGGTTAAGGTAGACACCATATGCTAAACCATGAGCTCCCTTGAATGAGAAAGATAGATGGTTTAGGTAGACACCATATGCTAAATCATATTATTTTATTGGGTTTTCACCTCAATTATGCTACACACCATAAGTAACTAGAATGAGTGAAATAACTTGATTTATACCTACAAACCTAATAGTAATAATCATACTTTTGAAAGAATGAATCCAATTGAGGCATTCAATCCAACATTTCATTAGCAAAGGGGTATCATCTTGTGGTGAAATTGGATCCCTATACTTTTGCATCTTACTAATCTCTCTACACTATATTTAGCCATTGATTTACTTTTATTCTATTAAGTTTCTAAAATTCTAAAATTATACCAAACATCATTCCAAGTATGTTTAGTTATAAATATATTCTTTTTAAGGTTAGGATAGTTCACTAGCTATAATTAATTAAGCCAATTTGATCATTCTCTGTGGGATGAACCTTTACATTGCATACTATATTGCTATATGTGTCCATACACTTGCGAGGAATTATAATTTGAACCATCAAGATTTTGGCACCATTGCCGGGGAATGGTTCCAAACTGATTTGATTAAGATTAGTTACATTCTTTCTCTTTGTTTTTGTGCATAGTTGTATATAAGATTATTTTTAATTGTGACCTTCTTTCCATTGCAGTATTGTGAATGCATGGAAGAAGATCGCTAAATCCTACTCTGTTTCCATTGATCAATCAAGTGGACAAAGTGGAAATTGAAATGGATATTTTAAGCGAAAGAGAAGATGTAAACATGGCTTACAACATGGAGAACCAAGTGGCTCAATAAGTGCAACAAGCTCAACAAGCGCAACATACTTAGTAAGCTCAATAATTAATGAAAGAGTTTGCAGGTACTACTATAGGGATTTCACCTTCATGCATTGTGTTAGACGAGGATGCTAGAAATTATGACTTGAAACATATTCACTTTAACATTCTCCCAACTTTTCATGGGCTAGCTTCAAAGGATGCATTGACTTTCATGCATGATTTCTATGCAACCATCGAAACATTTCCATTGGAGGGGATAATAAAAGATCAATTACATATGATATATTTTCCATATACTTTAAAAGATGTAGCCAAGACATAGTTCATGATTGTAGCCCTTGGCTAATTAACAACTTGGGGAGCAATTTATAATATTCATTGGAAAATTTTACTCTCATGCTAAAACTGCTAGAAGCAAAATAGCTACTTTTGCTCAGATGGATGGTGAAGCTTTCCATGAGGCATGGGAAAGATTTAAAGTAATTTTAGTTTAATGCCCTCATCATAGATGTCCACTTGAGTTACTTAACCAATTTTTCTATGATGAACTGACATAACCATGCTAGGCTATGGTTGATAATGCTACAAGTGGAGCCATAAGAGAGAAGACTCTAGAAGAAACTTATGAGCTTTATGAGATGTTGAGAGTAAATTCTCGACAAAAAAGTATAAGAGGTAGATCTAGGGGACTTTATGAAGCGAATACTAATTCTGATCTATCAATGCAGATGTCAGAGATTGCTAAGCAGACGAAGGCAATATGCTTTATGATGGGTAATTGAAGCAACCACAACCTACTTTAGTAGAGGTTTGTTCTTTTTGTGGTAATTTAGGACATTCATCTAATGTTTTCCTTTCAAATGAACATTTTATAGATGATGCTGAGTAAGCTAATGCAATAAAATACTACAACTAGAGGCCATGGAATGACCCTTACTCAAACACTTACAACCCTGGTTGGGGAAATCATCCTAACTTCTTTTGGAACAATGAAACAAGTTAGCATGAAGTTAGGACCTTGTTTCAACCTCAATCAAAAAAACCTTATGCTTGAAGAAACCATGCAGAGTTCCATTCAAGCAATAGAAACTGAGTTCCAGAATCATGCAACAAAATTCTAACACATTGATTCTAGGTTCCATAAAATGGAGGCATCCATGAAAAAGATGAAAACTTAGTTAAGACAAATTGCAAAAGTAGTACAAAGTCATAGACCTAGGAAGTTGCCTAGCTAACATGAGCAAGAACAATAACAACACTAAGGAGTGGAAAGGTAATTGATAATAAGGTTGGAGAAGATATTGATAGTTTAATTATTTCTACAAGAACAGAGAAAGGCAAGAAAAATACTAAGGAGGAAGGGTATCCAAAGAAAGCAATGTTTCCATTAGTTGACCCTCTTGTTAACTACAAAGCACCACCAACATATGATTCTACTGTCCCTTTTCCAAGAAGGCTAAAGTAGAGTAAATGTGATAAATCATTTTCTAACATTTATGATATCCTTTCCAAAATCAATGTCAACTTGCCTTTGCTTGATATGATAAAAAAATGCCTGCTTATGCTAAATTTTTGAAGGAATTAAACACAAGGAAGCATACGTATGAACCACATTAGAAAGTTCTAGTTTTAGAGGTAGCCAGTGCGGTTTTACAGACAAACTTAAGGATCTAGGTAGTTCAATATCTCAATCACTATTGGAGGGATAAATAAGATAAAGACAGTGCTAGACTTAGGTGCAAGCATTAATTTGATGCCTTATTCTATCTATGTGCAACTAGGATTAGGAGAATTGAAACCCACTATAATGTCTCTATAGCTTGCAAATTAATTGGTTAAATATCCTAGAGGCATTGTAGAGGACATTCTTGTGCAGATTAATAAACTAATTATTCATGCAGATTTCGTCGTGCTTGACATGGAAAGATAAATGGTACCAGAAAGAGAAGTGCCTATTCTTTTTAGACTCCCTTTCATGGCAACCACTAAGACAATCATAGATATGCACAATGGGAATTTAAAGATGATTATCTTAGATGAAACTGTAGAATTTTTTATTTATAATTCTTTATCACTATCTTCACATTCCAGTGGAATTTTCAAGTTGATGATTTGGACTTACTTATTTTATCAACTTTTGTGGAGGAGGAGATAACTAATAAGCTAAAATTTGTGCTCATTACAAATGGACTAGAGGAGGATGAAGAGATGATGTATTTGAAAGTTGAACTTGATAGAGCAAAGAAAGTCAAAGAAGGAGAAGGTCCCAATGAAGGGTTGTCACATGTGAAGTTAGAAGTGGAACAACTATATTTTACATCTCCCCACTAGAATTGATGTAATTACCTTGGAACTTAAAGTATATATTTTTAGGTGAAAATAATACTCTTCCAGTGATTATTGCTTCTGACTTGTTGGTTGATGAAGGAATTAAGCTGATAAATGTGTTGAAAGAGCACAAAGGGGCTATAGGGTGGACCTTAGCAAACATCAAGGGAATTAGCCTTATTGTGTGCACAAAATTTTGCTAGAGGAGACTTAACCCACATACGAAGGAAGCTGTGATAGCAGAGGTGATCAAATTATTAGATGTAGGTATTATCCATCTAATCTCTGATAGCAAATGCGTAAGTCCAGTGCATGTGGTGCTAAAGAAGTATAGTATATCTATTGTAAAAAATGATAATTATGAATTGGTGCTAATGCAAATGACTACAAGGTGGTAGATGTGCATTGACTATAGGAAACTCAATGTAGCCACAGGAAAAAATCACTTTCCCCTTCCTTTTATTGATGAGATGCTTGAAAGGTTGGTAGGTCATGCTTATTACTATTTTTTGGATGGTCTTTCAGGTTATAATCAAGTTCCAATTGGCCCAGAATACTAGGAGAAAGCCACTTTTACTTACCCATTTAGAACTTTTGCATACTGAGGATGTCATTTGGTTTGTGCAATGCCCTAACTACTTTTCAGAGGTGTATGATGTCCATCTTTTTTTACATGATTGAAAAGTTTATTGAGGTGTTTATGGATGATTTTTCTATTTTTGGAGACTCATTTGATGACTTCTTCATAACTTAAGTTTGGCACTTAAAAGATGTTTGGAAATGAATTTGACACTAAGTTGGGGAAAGCGCCACCTTTTAATAAAGCAGGGAATTGTGCTTGGGAATATAATTTCAAGTAAAGGCATTAAGGTAGATAAGGCAAAAATTGAATTGATTGCAAAGTTGCCAACACTAATTTCAATCAAAGGAGTTGAAGCTTTCTTGGTCGTGCAGGTTTTTACTAATGTTTATTGAAGATTCTCAAAAATTTCTAGACCACTTTGTAACTTGTTGGCTAAGGATGTAACTTTTTATTTTAATGAGGAGTGCAATGTAGCCTTTAATACTTTGAAAGAAGAATTGATATTAGTCTCCTATTCTAGCAGTTCCTGATTGGTCTTTTCCATTTGAACTCATGTGTGATGCATCGAACTTTGTTGTTGGTGTTACTTAAGATAAAGAGTAGATAAGTTACCTCGTGTTATTCATTATAGAAGTAGGACTCTAAATGAAGCCCAATTGAACTTTTCTACCATTGAAAAAGAATTGCTTGCTATTGTGTTTACTTTGGAAAAAAATTGTTCTTACTTGATTATTTCAAAGGTAATTATTTATTCAGGTTATGTTACACTAGGATATTTGGTAACAAAGAAAGATGCCAAGCCTAGGTTGATCAAGTGGATTTTATTGTTGCAAGAGTTTGATCTAACAATCAGGGACAAGAAAGGGTGTGAGAATGTTGTAGTAGATCATCTGTCCAAATTAGTGGAAGGAACCGATTTTGAGCAAAAACGAGGAAAGGAAAACATTCCTACCAATGAGATTTTTCTTGTTGAGCAATTATATTCTGTGAAGGGGAGTGAACTTTCGTACGCTGATATAAGAAATTACTTGGTGAAAGGAATTTTTAATCCTCCGTTGAATTCATAGGGAAGAAGAAAGTTGCTGTCAATGACAAGGCATTATTTCTGGCATGATCCAGTCCTCTTCAAAATATGCCTAGACCAAATCATTAGGCATTGCATTCCAGAAGATGGATAGCAAAGTATTCTGAGACATTGCCACACATTTATTTACGGAGGGCATTTTGGAGGGAAGAAAACTAGTCTCAAAGTCTTTCAATTTGGATTTTATTAGCCAACAATTTTTAAGGATGCTCATGCTTTTTGTGCTATGTGTGACAGATGTCAGAGAACAGGAAACATTGGAAAGAAGGAGGAGATGCCACTTATAGGAAAACTAAAATCCTACTGGGTCGATCCATTCCGTGTTAGATAAGTGTTTACTCATGGAGTGGTTGAACTAAGGATTGGGAGCACTTTCAAAGTTAATGGACATCATGTGAAGAAATACAAGAGAGAGGATGTGCCAATGCAACCGAACGAAGTGTGGGAAATTGAAAATTTGTAAAAAAAGGGAGTTCATCTTTCTCAGACGGTAAATAAAGCGCTTCTTAGCAGGCAACCCAAGCTGTTTTATCTTTTAGTTATTTCAATTTCTTAGACATAGTTAATAAGGATGTTAGTTGCATTGGTTTAAATAAATTTGCTTTGATTATTAGGTTATTAGATTACATTATTATTTTTCCTATTTACTTTACTTAATACATCATTGTTTCATGTTTGACAAGTTAAATGCATAAATAAGGATTTCAAGCAATGAGATCAAATAGGGTGTTGAAGTAGCATGAAAAAGAGAGGTTCAAGGCTGCAACAAGGCGCCTCCAGTGCTGGAAAACCACAAGAAGGCAAGGGGAGGTAGGGAGCTGGCGCTGTCGGTGCCGGATGTTTCAAAAAAAAATTATATTATGTGACAGCTCGATTCACTTCCCATCTCCACCAACACTTCCTCATATACCAATAGAAGATTTGAGTTGGGTGGAAAGCAAAAGCTCAAAAGAGTGATCTATCCAAGTCCTTTTTTTCCAGTATATTATTCTGCATTGAGGACAATGTTATGTTGAAGTTTGGGGGCGTTAGCATTTTATTTTTGTTTATGGATATCTTTGTCTAAGTTTGGGGGTTGTTACAAGTTGTTTAGTTTGTGTATTGTGTGTTTAGTTGGTTTGTCTAGATTGAATAGTTTATGTGTTATGTTTAAATTTTTATGTTGAGCTTTTTATTGGATTGAGTTGTGTGTTTTGAACATTGATCAGGGTCATCATATAAAACCAATGACATGTATGGGACATTTTTAAATAGTTAAGTTGAAAAGGATAGAAATCATTTTGTTTACGATGCTTGACTTGATCCTTAGTCTAATTTGCTACAAATTCTTTATACACGTTAATCACAAAAAGAAATCTTTGAATCTTCGCATGAGTTTAGGAGACTAAGTATGTATGGTTCAATTTTGATTTTAGAATGCATTGTAACTATGTTGAGACAAGCATTAGATGAGCTAAATGAAAAATAAGAGTAAAAACTCTTTGTCAATAAGGGGGATCACATCTCTATGAATAAGAAAGAAAAAAAGTTTGGGGGTGCGATAGTAATACTGCCCAAGCAATAGGGGGATCACATCTTTATGATTTAGAAAGAAAACAAGTTTGCGGGTGTTATAGTAATACAACCCAAGTAATAGGGGGGATCATAGTCGAAAATATAAGAAAAAAATAAAAATAAAAAATATGAGGAATGTGATAGTAATAGAGCCCGTAAAAATATCACATGTTTATCTAAAAGTTATCTCTTTAGTTTAATTTGCAAATTCTCAGGATTGAAATGAATATATACTACTTAGTTGCTTAAATGAATGCAAGTGTGAAAAGATGTAGATTGAAATTGCTATAATTTTTGCACATGCACATAAGATCTAAGGTGAAAAGGAAAATGCTCAGGTTAAAAATTGAAAGACATATGTGATATCTTAATAGTTCTTTTTAACTATGCTTATTTTATGGAGGTTTTGATTAATGATTGAGATCAATGTTCATTATTTTTTTTTGAGTTTGGGTTGCTATGTTATATTTATGTCCTTTCTATTTTTGTGTTTTTATTTTGCTCGACAATAAGTAAATAAGTAAGTTTAAGGGTATTTGATGAGTGAAATTCATTCACTTATATTACATATGTTTAAACTTTGTTATTTGCAAATCCTCATCCCTTTTAGATGAATTTCATGCTAATTTGTTGGATTATCTAGGTGTCTTGAAGATGGAAAAGAAGAAGCTCAAAGATGAAAAAGAAAATAATTGCAAAAAGGAGTGAAAAATAAACACAAAAAAAGACAGCCAGCCAACGCCAAGACCCGCGACCACCATCGACTAGGTAGCAAGCCAGTGCTAGTGACAAATCAATAATTTTGCAAATTTGTTTGCATTGTGTATAGGCTAGGTCTTTAAGAAAAAAGTTAAGGTTTTTTAAGTGTTCTTCTCACTTTTGGTTTAAGAGTTTTCTTTGAGGTTTGGAGGCCACATTCTTGGAGTTTTTCTTGTCGAGAAGAAGAAGAGATTGCAAGTAAGAAAGAAGGAGGAGAGGAGATGTTCTTCATCGTGATCATCCTGTATAAGGGAGTTGTTTTATTTGCTCTTATGAACTAAATCTCTTTTCTAGGGTAAAGATGTAACCCTTTTTGATACTCTTTGTTATGGATTATTGGTTATTAATGTCATATGATCTTGTTTCATTCATGATATCTTTTACAATGATTTCACTTATTTTATTGCTGATCACCAATATTATAAGCTAGATTAATTATTAAAGTGTGGTTAAGGTAGACACCATATGCTAAACCATGAGAAGGATAGATGGTTAAGGTAGACCCCATATGCTAAGCCACACTATTTTGGTTCTTAGGTTCTTGAGCTTAATGGGTTTTCACCTTAATTATGCTTCACACCATAGGTAATTGAAACATGTGAAAATATTTAATTTAAACCCACACACCTAATCGTAATAATCTTACTTTTAAAAGAACAAATCCATGTGAGGCATTGAATCCAATATTCTATTGGCAAAGGGGTATTGTCATGTATTGGAATCGAATCCCTAGACTTTTATATCTTACTATTCTCTTTGCACTTTGTTTAGCCATTGATTTACTTTTATTCTATTAAGTTTTTGAAATTCTGAAATTATACCAAACATCATTTCAAGTCTTTATAGTTATAAATACATTCTTTTTAAGGTTAGGATAGTTCAGTAACTACAATTAATTAAGTCGGTTTGACTATTCTCTATAAGATCGACCCTTGTATTGCACACTATATTGCTATATGTTTGTACACTTACGAGAAATTATAGTTTGAACCATTAGTGTGGGAAGTTTGTTCTTTTCTTAGACATGTAGGTTTTTATCAAAGATTCATCAAGGACTTCTCCAAAATAGCATTACCACTATATAACTTGCTACAAAAGGATGTGGCTTTTGAGTTCGATGATAAATGTAAAAAGGCATTTGATAAGCTGAAGGAAGTGTTAACTTCAACCTTAGTGATCCAACCACCTGCTTGGAATGTTCCTTTTGGGATCATGTGTAACGCAAGTGATTACGCAATAGGCGTTGTTCTAAGTCAGAGAATTGGGAAAGCATCTGATGCCATTTATTATGCCTCAAGAACTTTGAATGATTTCCAGAGAAACGATTCAACCATTGAGAAAGAGCTTTTAGCTATTGTCTTTACTTTAGAAAGATTTTTACCTTATTTACTTGGTACTAAAGTCATTATTTATTCTAATCATGCGGCTCTTCATTATTTGATGATATGAAAAAGAGAGCAAAACCAAGGTTAATAAAGTGGATACTTCTCTTTCGTTATTTTGAATTGGAGATCAAAGACAAAAGAGGGGCAAAAAATTGTGTTGTAGATCATTTGAGTCATTTAGTTCATGTAGAGGATGAACTTCATCTATAAGAAATGTTTCCTGATGAGGAATTGGTCTCTATGAGTGAAAATTTATCTTAGTATGCAAATTTGGTAAATTATTTAGTCACTAAAATGTTACCTCCTGGTTTGTCTAAGGCTCAAAGAGATAAGGTCAAGAGTGAAGCAAAATCTTATATGTGGGATGATCCATACTTATGGAAGCATTGTGTAGATCAAGTCATAAGAAGATGTGTTCCTGAAAATGAATTTCTTTCTATACTTACCTTTCATCATTCTTATGCTTATAGAGGTCACTTTGGAGCTAAGAGGACAACGAGAAAAGTACTACAGTGTGGCTTTTATTTTCCATCTTTATTTTGAGATTCACATTCTTTCTATATGTTGTGTGATCATTATCAAAAGACAGGTAATATATCTTGAAGGAATGAAATGCCACAAACTCCCATACTAGTTTGCAAAATTTTTTTATGTTTAGGGCATTGATTTCATAGGACCATGCCTGTATCTTCCGGTTATGTTTATATTTTGCTTGTTGTTGACTATGTTTAGAAATGGGTGGAAGCTAAAGTGAACAAGAATGATGATTCTAAAGTTGTCATAAATTTTATCAAGTCTAACATTCTCTAGGTTTAGAATTCCAAGAGCTCTAATAAGTGATCGAGGCACTCACTTTTGCAATCAAATTTTTGAAGCTTTGTTGAGAAAGTATCATCTAATCCATAGGGTGTTAACTACCTATCATCCGCAAACTAGTTGATAAGCGAAAGTACCAAATCAAGAGATCAAGTCCATTCTTGAAAAGACAATTAATCCAAGTAGAAAATATTGAAGTTTGCATTTGGATGATGCCTTGTGGGCACACAGGATTACATACAAGACACCCATTGGTATGTCACCTCATCGGTTGGCATTTGGGAAACCATGTCACCTTCCCATTGAGTTGGAACACAAGGCTTATTGGGCTATCAAGAGTTTCAACATGAATATGGACAAAAGTAGAGAACACAGGAAGTCATAACTATAAGAATTAGAGGAAATTTGCAATAATGCCCGCGAGAGTGCAAGGACTCAAAAGGAAAAGACGAAGGCTTTTTATGACAAGATGATCTCTAGAAGGAAGTTTAAAGTTGGTTAGAAAGTCATTCTATAGCATTCATGACCTTGTTTGTTTCTAGCTAAGTTTCGTTCTCGTTGGAATGGACCTTCTATTGTTAATAATGATTTTTCTCATACTGTAGTTGAAAGTCAAAGTTTGGCGACTTCCAAAGTTTTCACAATGAATGGTCATAAACTTAAGCCTTTTTATGAGGGACAATAAGTTGAGAATGTGGTGGAATTGGATCTTGAAGAGCCATTTTATTTTGATTGAAAGAAGAAGTATTGGGTTGATCAAACGACAATAAACAAAAACATTGTTTGGGAGGCAATGCAAGGGGAGTTTGTGATACTTTTTCTTATTTCCTTCCTATTTATGCATTTCTATTTTGGTTGCTTTTGCATCATCATTGCATTTGATCTTACCTTTGGAATAATAAAAGTTTTAAGTGCGGGGGAGGGGATTTAGGTTGTATGTTTAAGAAATTTATGTTGTGTTTTTTTTTCAAAAGAGAGAGAGAGAGAGAATTGAAAAGAATTTGTGGTTATGTTTGTCATAAGCAAGATTCAATTAAGCTTGAAAAATTCATAACATGATTGAATAAATAATCTTCCAATTGGTAATTGCTTAGTTTAATTATTTTCCTTGAGAATGGCAATGACTAAATTTTATAAACAAAAGCTAGTGAGATTTTAAGCCTTTTGACTAACACATCCATATCATTATTTTTTTTCTTTCATAGGAGATATTCTTTCATGGTTTTTTTTTTCTCTAGAACTTGCCTTCATTCTTTCTGAGTTCACATTGACACATGCATGCATGAACATGATTAAGGTCATCTTTATTATAAGCTACATGAACCAAATAGCCTATCCTATGATTAATTTTACCCTTTGTTGAACCCCTTTTGAGCTGTATAGACTTTTATTGTAAACACATGTTATAACCTTTAAACCTAGAAAAATAATGTCGTTAGTGGAGCATTGTTCAATATTATGCTATGTATGGGTGTACAAGAAATAAGTGTGGGGGTGTCAAGATTTGTGGTATGGTTATGATTTGTGAAATGGAACATGTTTTTATTCTCAGATTGAGAGATCTTGAAGAAAAAAAATTCCAAGAAAAAGGGTCTATCTATAAACTGTATATACAAGGAAAGAGGTTGTTGAAAGGAAATAAGTGGTTTTACATGTCTTATATGTTTGAGCTTTAGTGAATCTATTTTTTCTTCACTAGTTTTGATGGCTTTTGAGTTATCTCACCTTGATCCCAAGCCCCATTACAACCCTTGAAAAGTTCTTATGATTCATGTTATGCATGCGGTCCCAATGGTGGAGAATGAGAAGATATGTAAGCTGATGGCAGATGATTTCCATTGGAAAGAATTTTAGCGAAACGTATACCCTTCAAATACATGAGAGTATAGTGTTTATTTCCAAGAGGGTTTACATATTTAGTTTATTCCATGTTCAAGAGAAAATGCTTACTAAGTAATTGTAAGTTAAGAATGCTTGTTCATGACATGTTGTGAATTTTGAATAGTTTGGTTGTTTTTTTTTTATGATGATGTATCCTTGATGTTCCAAGGACGAGCAAAAGTTAAGTGTGGAGGAATTTGATGAGAATATAAAATGTTATATTTTATTCCCTTAATATTTAGACTTTTGTATTTATTTGGTTCCTAGATGTACTCACTATTCTTATATTTTGATTAAGGAGAAAAATGAAGTTATTAAGTGCAAAAGAAGCTAATTGAATGATTCTGTACAACTTCAACATGGCTCTATAATCTGGGCCTAACTCTCTTATTCAAACTCTAATTCAGATGATTCAAGATGATATGGAAAGATAAGAAACATTTCTACAACTTTCATGTTATGAGTATTAAGAGATATAGTCCGCCTCAAGAACTATAGAGTGAAGAAAGTAGTTGAAGTGGAGAAAAACCAAGTGGCAAATATGGCATTGTGGCACAAGTGTAAGGGGAGAGGATGGCTTGGTGGATAACAATTTCAGCATTGTGGATCCTAAAAGCAGCATCGTGGTGCTAGTGCATTATGACTGAACATCTTATTTTTGGCAACTTTTAATATTTTTGCAGAAGGGAACTTTGGAAACCATATGTCTATGTAAAATAACCCTAAATTGGGTTATTTAAGAAGGAAAAAATGTAGGAAATAGAACTTTTGGCATAGGGAATTTATCTCTCTCTTCTATCTTTTTATCTTTATTATTCTTTGTGTTTTCATGGCCCTGCATTGATAATTTCTTATACTTTGTCAAGGGAAACTGAAGCCTCGAAATCAATATACTGTGAGATCTAATTCGTTTTCATTACTCAATTCATGCTTTGAGTATTGAATGTTCTTCTATGTTTATGACCATGATTGTTTCATTTAATTAGGTGGAAGGCCTACTAGTTTGTCATTTATTGCAATTTACTACTAAATTAGTTATCAAATCCATAATTGTTTGATCTCTCTAATTTGTGAAGCAATTAAGATTTAATGATTTGCTACGATAGCAATTATTAAATCTTAGAAAGAACATTTGACTAAATTAAATGTAGCCACATGTGCTTGTATTGTTTAACTTCACCAATCTCTACAAATATTAAAATTGCTATGAGATTAAACTCTAGTGTTGGTCTGGGATTGTTTAGTGGTTAAAGTTATTGGATCGCATGTTTCTAATTAACAATGTCAAAGGAGAGTAGGAAAAATAGGTCCAATGGTGAATATTCAAAGTGCAAATTGATTTATACTTGCATTAATGATTAGTTATGAGATTTTGATGGTGGATGTTGACTTGGACCAAGGTTTGTTTCTTTGATCATTTTTGCTATTTAAATTTGAATTGTGCTTGAGTTAATTCCTCAAATCCCCCCTATTCTTGTGCACATCATATAAAACTAGGCTAGATACTCTCCGTGGGATTGACCCTTACTCGCACTATTATAGGTAATTTAGTTGGAGTATAGGTTTGAAATTTAGTTGCCTACGATAGCACACCACCTATGCTTATCGCCTGCACTACATTCGAATGGAAGTCGCCTATAGAAACAGCTTGCAATGTTCCAACAAGGCATGAATTCCCTGGATAAACATAGCCAATACCCCAACCGCTTGTCCCTACCGCTTGTAGCCATGATTGAAGCCGAGGCTCCTTCTACATAATGCTTGCTACATTGAGGAAAGAACTACCTAGCAAACCTATGTTGCCTGTAGATATTGCCTGGAGTGTAGCTGATGCCACAATTGCCTCTGATTTGCCTGCCAATAGATAGTAACATGGGTTTGGGAGAAAACTAGGGTTTTGAACACAATCAATATGCAACTGAATGACATATCATTTGTGGATAACCACCAATAACCACAACCACTTGCAATCTGCTTGACAACTATAGTGCTCAAAAAATTCAAATGTTGAAGTGCATTCAAATCACCCAACCACTTCCACCAGTCTTTTTTTCAAAAGATCTATAAAAGGAGTTAAGTTGGAACATTGAAAGGGGGATTTAAGTTACCGTAAGGATTCATTGAGCATTAATCTTCATAAATATTTGCAACTCAAAGCCAAATAATTCAACCTTCACTATCTCTCATTCAAAGCTTTCAGCAACAACGCAAAGGAAAGATTCTCAGCATTGAAGTGAGCTTTTCAAGGATTAAAAAGACTTCCCTATGCTCTTAAAGAAGCATAAATACAAAGTGTAATTTCCTCTTTTACTAGTTCCAGTTGTGTCTTCCTTAAGTTTTTAGTGGAGACCAAACTCAAGAAGAACAAGGGTGATTATTGGAGTGTGTCTCATAATCAACTTGTTGGTTTGTATTGCGCCCCCTAAAACTAGAATCTAGAAGAATGCATTGGCACAAAGTGATTATGCCCCCTTGAATTGGAATCAAGAAGAGTGCGTTGGGACTAAGTGATTACCCCCCCTTGAGTGCCACTCTTCTTGACTAAGTGATTCCAATGCAAGTGCATGTATCACCAACAAGTAATAAAGTGTGAGTAAGATATCATTCCAATGGGGACTAAGTTTACCAAGTTCCAAATTACTCTATAACTCTTAAGTTTTGTTTGAAAAATCATAATGTGGGAACAAGACAGAAATAAAAGAAATCTAAACTATTGGACCTTAGCAATGATGCAAAATCTAGACAGACAAAAGAAACCAATGGTTAAGACATCTAGGGGTTCTTGAGTTCGCTGGATTAATCCTATTTAATTTCATCTATATTAATTAATCAATGTTTATTATTATATTGATAACAAATCTCTCTTTTATAATTGTTATTCTTTCTCAAGCCAAAAAATCTATCATAGCTAACAAATCCCCTACATCTCTATGAAATTCTGAACTAACCAAAATGCATTGAGATCAAGAGATTAATGGTGTTACATAAACTTCATGGATATCTCTATCATCATAACAATCTTATGGTGGTTAATCATGGTCTAATTCAATTATCACTTCTCACTCGCAAATCAAGTCATGAATAATGTTGTAAGGGTTGACATTCTTTCACAAGAATTAAAATTGGATTTAACACTCAACATAAATAATAAACAAACAAAGAATTCCATTAAACACGATGAAACCAAATAATCATAATCCAACTACATTATACCTCTCGAACAAAGTGTTTAGCTCATAATGTAATCAAAGAAAATCATACACATTGTCTTAAACATGATCAGGAAATGAAAAAGAACAAGAAAAGATCAAAGAATAATTTTCTCTAAGTAGCACTCGCTGCTCTTGCTCTCTTGTTAGCTCCCTTTCTTTGCAAGAAGAATCCCAATCCACAAATCCATATGTTGTTTCCTCTTTTTGTCTTTACATCATCCTCTCCTTGCCAAAAGACCCTAAGGATATATTTCTCATCCGTTTTATATCCCCCCATTGGATTTAAGTCTCTCCTGCACCAATTCAAACTAAAACTAGAAAGCTGTTGCAA
Organism: Pouteria campechiana; assembly: GCA_036873735.1. Lineage (NCBI taxonomy): Eukaryota > Viridiplantae > Streptophyta > Magnoliopsida > Ericales > Sapotaceae > Pouteria > Pouteria campechiana. The sequence goes on from JAYJMB010003552.1 coordinate 39,901, forward strand.
ATTCAAGCACCATGCATTTAATGGTTGTGTGGCAACTATTAGTTGAAAAATCAATTTGCGTGCCACGACATTAAAATTGGATGCAACAATGTTTATCTACTATTTGGCATTTGCCACATGGAGAATCCCTTCGAATGTTATGGCATTAGATTTGGATGTCTTGGCATTTAGATCGGAGAATCCCTTTGAATGTTGCGACACTTGATTTGAATGTTTTGACATTTAGATGCTACCCTCTTTCTATTGAGTTCTGTGATATTTAATTGAATGCTATGACATTTAGATGCTATCCCTTACTTCTTATTTTGCTTTAACTTTATTGCATTTCCTCCTTCCTCCTTGACAATTCTCCATGTTTTCATCACATTCTCTCCATTTATGTCTTTACAATTAAACATAAACAAAAACACAACAAATCAACTAGATAAAACTCAAGAATAAACCAAAATATAGCTTAAAAAGACATGATATAAGTGAATAAAATTCACTTATCAAAGGATAATCAAGTTCCAGACCCCTATTCTTTGATGGCACCAACTATGGGAATTGGAAGATGAGGATGCAGAACTTCTTGATAACCACAAACTATAAGTTGTGGAAAATAATAAAAGATGACAAAGCTATCCTTAACTCAAAAGATAAATACACCATGAAGGACATTGCCATAGTTGAAAGAGACGGCAAGGCAAAGAATTGCCTTTACTGTGCACTGTCCCCATTTGAGTTTGAGAAAATTTCCTCCTATGATTTTGCTAAAGAAATATGGGATGAACTTCAAACTATACATGAGGGTACTAATTATGTCAAAGAGACCAAAATCAATATTCATGTGCAAGAATATGAATCATCCAACATGAAGAAATCAAAGACTTTATCAGACATGTTTGGAAGATTTCAAAAGATTACCAATGGAAAAAAGAATCTAGGAAAGAAGTATGAAGAACTAAAGCTTGTCAAGAAGATTCTAAGATCTCTCCCTAGATAATGGATGCCAAAAGTCACTGCTATCTAAAAAGCCAAAAATCTGAACAAAATGAGTGTTGAAGAGCTCATTGATTCTATAATCACCCATGAAATTTTAATGAAGCGGAGAGCTTCAAAAGAGTCTAAAGGAAAGAGAATCATTGCATTAAGAGCAAAATCTGATGATGATTCTCAAAATGAAGTTTCCACTAGTGGAGCAGAAGATGAGGACATGGCAATGATAAGTAAAATATTTAAAGTCATTCTACGTAAGCAAAAGTTTTGAAGTAATTCCAAAAATTCTAAAAGCAAAGATAAGAAGAAGGAGATCCCCATATGCTATAACTGTGCAGGTCAAGACATGTGAGATATGATTGTCCTGAACTTAAGTGTCGAGAGTTGCTGTATTTAAGGAAAATGATTTAAAGGGGGAGAAGAAATAGAAACTGAACTTTTTGAAAATTCATTGAATGTGAACCAATCTTAACATAATCGGCTAAAATGAAATAGACTTCCTTATGCTTATTGTATAAGTTACTTAGGGGGAATTTACATTAGTTCATTAGCACTATTTTATTAGTGCAAGTCATGAAGTTTTGTCATCATCAAAAAGGGCGAGATTGTGGATCTAAAGGATTTGGTTTTGATGATTTACAAAACTTGTTTATGACTTGAATTTAGCTAATGATGTTTTGTTAAGATCTTGAAAAATAGAGGAAGAAAAGAAGGGAAGAAATGACATTGTTTTATGAACTGCTATAGTAGCCACTATAGTATTAACTATAGTAGTTTTTGGACTGACCAATTCAGACAAAGAACTATGTTTGGATGGACTTGGACTAATTTCAAACATTGCAGAACTAACTTCAGACAAAGTCATGATTTTGGACATTACAAAATTTAACTTTGGACAAAGTTGTTCATGACTACTATAGTAACTTCAGATAGAAAGTTTAGACATAACTATTAACTTCGAACAACAATTTCAGAATGAGTGATACAATGACTGTTATAGTGACTGCTATAGTGATTTTTGGACAGACATTTCAGTCTAAAAATTTAAGCTCAGACAAAGCTCTATCTTCGTGATTGCTATAATTATCTAGTATAGTAACTACTATAATAAAAATATGTTGTTTTAAATGTTTAAAAATCCAAGTGGCATTGCAATGACTATATTCAGATGATCTTCTTTCAAATGGTCCCAAGGGTCTTTGAAATATATAATTAGAAGATCCACTGAAGTGAAATAAGATGCTTGAGGGTTCCATAAGCTAAACAAGGATAAAACAATAAGAAACTCATTAAAGTTTCACAAGTATTTTCACTCCAATGTGTTGCTAAGATCAAAGAGCTTCAAGGCCACATCAATACCACTTTAAGGGAGTTTGAATTCATTGTAAGCCGCTTATTGTTTTATCATTTGTTTTTGTGCTTTAACTGTGCATACCCATTAGCCTAGATTAGAGGCATTTCATTGTACATATTTGTAAGAGTTTCTTATTAGCTTTAGGAAACCAGATTGAGGAGTCGCTAGTTAGCTCTTGGAAAACTAGGTTATTTTTCCACAGGTTATAGTGGAACCCAAAGCTGGAGAAACCTTTGAGAGTAGACTAGGTGCTAAGAGAGAACTTGAACCACTATAATTCTTGTGTCCATAAATTTTTTTGCTTGTGAGTTTCCATTGCATTTTATTTTTTGCACTTGCACAATCATTTATTTTCCCCACACCATTTGGATTCTAGTTTTTGCTATACACCCCTACATTTTGGGGCCAACATTGTGAAGAAACAAGGGCACTGGCAAAAAAAGAAATACAACCCATACTTGAAGAAGAACAACAACAATAGCAACAATAAGAAGTATGAACAGAAAAAGAAAGCTTTTGCTACATGGGAAGTATTAGAAAGCATTCTATATAATAGTACAAGTGAAAGTGAAGTAGGACATGAAGCTCATTTCAGCATACTTTAACAAAGAAGAGATCAAGAAGAACATACAAGGATCAACTTCATGGCTATCCATGAAGAGGAGGTAAACTCTATTACTGAATCTTCCAATTATAAAGAAATGTTAATGGAATTACATGTTGATTTCATGACCACGAAAGTTAGATATAAGGAGACAAAAAGAAGGATCTTAAGAGATTAACCAGTGAATGCTCCAAACTCAAAGATGAAAATACCATGCTCAAGAGTAATCAATGTACCATTAGTGAACTTGAGTAGGTCAAGATTTAAATAATGCCCCGAGAAAGACCTTGACCTCCACCTTGTTGACAAAGAAACCATGATGAAAGGTGGATAGCAACAAAATGTAACACCTCGCTTTTAGGGCACTACTAAATTACAATACAAAAAGAACTCTCATGCAAAGTCTCCCCTAAATTTTTGGATTTCAAATGTATTTAATCATTTTCACATAATCTTATACATCCATTAACCCCATTATACATAATACTATTCACCCACACATTATCAAGAATCGCAAGTCCCATTGTGATGACAATTGACAACAATAATACACATATATATTCCACATGTACATTCCACTATTATGACATGCCAATGAAGTTTTCTCATACATGCCTTATATCCATAAAGTTTGAATCTTTTAAATTTTTAATTTATACACATTATTCAAATGTTCAAAAATTTGGAGTATTAATATCTGAATCTACCAAACTAGCATGAGGGTCATAGCCTATTATCTGTCATGAGCTCCAATTCCCATGTTGGGCTCTGTCTTTTGACTTGTCAACTAAAAACGAAGAATAAAATAAGGTGAGTTAGGGTGAACACAATAAGTAGGTGAAGCGATAAAATAGTAACAATGAAATCATTAGAAGATTATTATCAATCCAATATTCATGCAGTTGCATAACATGCAATGTTCACATGCTTATGATGCACATGCCTTCATAAACCAAACTCATATGCAGTTTCATTTTCAAATCATTCTCATACTCTAGATTTATATATTGCCTTATTATTAAGACCTTTTGTTTTTGCCTGTACGCATTCATTGTCATCATATCATTGGCAAGGCTAGTCTCTTCATTAAGACATTATCATTGATATAGTTTCATCATTATCAAGTCATTACAAAAATAGCCTTATCATTAAGGCATCTACATTCATACATATGTATCATTTTCTCACCATTACTAGACGTAAAACACCACCATTTTCCTCTTTGATGTGTAATTATACATCCCCATAACCCTAGCTATGAATTTTACTAGGTTTGGGATAGCTTTATTGCTACCCTCGATGGTACCCTATCTTCATTGCAACATAAAGATCAAAGCTTCACCACCCACATCTATTGAGGAAAATTAGGTATGCTTACAAATTACAAGGTATTATAACTCAATTTTACCAGATTGTAAATTAAGTATGGGTTATTTATTATCAATTTTTATAGATTTGGAAAAAGATTGAGTGATTTTGTATTTAGTATAATTAAATGAGAAAAATCATGGTTGAAAATCATGTGAAAAAGGAAAAATCAACTTAGGATGGAAATCATACAAAATGAGAAGCAATCAGGGGTCAGCAAAATTAAAATTGTGAGCTAGGATTGGATATCGTGATGTCAGATTGAAAGGAGGGGGCCTAGGCACTGTCAAAAAAATTGATGTTGCGGCATCAACCAATGGATAAATATGGTCAACCAATTTTTTTTAGCATTTTCTATTTTGTTCTTTCCTTGCTCTGTCTTGTTCTCTTCCTCCCACTACCCTAACCCCATTTAGAGAAAATGATGATTTAGGTAGATTAACATCCCAACTTGCATACAGGGATGGGTTTTTGAAATTTGAACAGTGGACAATGGATGCAAATTTGGTTTATTGCAAATGAATGAAGATACTTGGGTAAATTAGATATATGAAATTTGGTTATGGGCGATGATCTAATTAGGGTTTTTATGTACTACCTTTAACATGGTGAATATAAAGCCTAGTTGGATTATTTTGGAGGTTAATTACATATTTATCATGTTATATGATGAATGTAAATGATTGGAAAGGAAATTCCCTGATTATGCTTTAACAAAAAGTTGTAATGTAAGCCATGTATATGAAGTGTTCAACAAAATGCCCCAATGAGCCATAAACCATGTGTAAGAGGGTTAATAGTAACCCTAAGATCATAATGAAGTGATTTACTATTAATGGTGTTCAATATGAATTGTGACACACAATTGTAAGGATTGATAGCTAAGACACGTACATTACTTGTATGATGAATTTTTTAGTGAGAAATATATACAAAGAGAATTATTACTAGTCTAGGGCTAATTTGGCAGTAAATGATGTGTGAAGTATTTACAATCTTAAAAGAAGGATTGGTCATTTTAAGATATAATCTATCATTAAGGAAGTTTGTTATTATGCTAGGAGTGTTGAGAATGAATTATATGATAATAAGATTGTAAGTAAAGTTGATTTCATTTTGGAAATTAAATGTGAAAAATGGTGCACAATATATATCTGATGAATTATTATGAAAATTGAATCATATATGTATAGGATTAGCTGAGCGTATTTAGAAGCGGTGGAGCTGGTGGCATTATGGAGTACAAGAAGTTGAGAGATGATTAGTTGAAAAGGTCAGTAGGCTTTTGCTTCTGTGAATGTATTATTGGATAAGGATAATTAATATCATATGTTTTGTGACCGAGCTTGTATGTTGGTTTGGGATAGTAGATATCTCATATTTGTTAAGGATGATGTTATTTGATTTATTAGGGATAGTAGGTAATTGGGCTATTGATGTTTAGTATATAATATTTATTGAAAAGGATAGATGACATTCTAGGTGATGAAATAAATTGATCATGATGAATGGGTTGAAATTAATGGTATATTTTTATTAACCTACTTACTTACTGAGTTGTCTGGACTCATGCATTTTTATTTTAATTTTTAGCTGACAAGTTAGGTAAAGCATCCCAACTATGGGTTGGGACTGATGAGTAAGTTAAAGGCATTTTTCTTATGATAGAATAATTTGGATTTGAAATTCACATGTAATTGCATATCGATATTCAAAGATTTCAAGTGATGTATATTGTAATGCACTTGAACTTGTATAATTATAGTTAAAGGGATTCAAATAGTTTAAATGAGACGTAATGGCCTGTCCAAATAGATTAATTGTAGTATGATGAGAATAAATGAATTTGTTTGATTCCCCTCAGAATATAATACCATCTTGATCAGTTCCAAACTTGGGCAATTCATTGTGGGTGTTGGTTTGTGGCTAATTGTATTATAATTATGGTTTATATTAGAAATTGCGTATGATATGGATATTCGAAAATTATATAATAATTGCATGGTAGGTATAGATGTACACATTTTAGGGTAGACAGTGCCAAAATTTTGGCAAAATATTCCCTTAAAATTAAGGAATTTGTAGGAAAAATAGTGAAAGGTATAGGTCCAAAGGTGGGGCAAAATAGAATGGGATCTGAGCACCTGCACCTTAAAAGTGGGAAAATTATAGTGAAATGATAAAAAATACTAAATGTAGCACCTCAGGAAGGGGGTGTTACAGAATGCTATTAGAGCTAAGTGGTTATTTGATAAAAAGGGTGATGAGGCCAGAATAATGATGGCACTAGATTTTTGTATAAAATAGAAAAATGACATGCCAATATAAATTGATGAACTCATGAGACATATGGAAGAATATTAGAATGTAAGGGAAATGTTAGTTATATGTTGAAGGCGTGAGTGAGGGAAAAGGGGCACTTAGAATTTGATATAAATGCTATTTGATAAAAATGCTATGCATATGAATAGATATTATATTGTATAGATGATAGTGATATTGAAAGAAGGTGATAGTGTTGTGACAACACAATTATGACTTAGAGGTGATATATGCTTTTTGGGAATAGAGTAGCCTAGTGAAGCATAGTGGTGCTTATATTCATCTTGTGTGAATATTGAATGTTATTATTTTACAAAGTGTGTGAATTATAAATGATGAAATTGGAAGGGACTAATTTTCATCTAGTTTGTTTGATTGAGTTGTGAAGAATGCATTAGATTAGTTATAAGTATAAGAATCCTTATGGTTTGTTAGATTGATTTGATTTGATATGACATGACATGATATGATCCTTAGATATTTATTTGAGGAAATGACCCTATTCTAATGTTTTGTTGGATTAATGACCATAATTTTAGGAACTTTGAGGGTTCCTTGATGAAGTTGTGGTTGAGAGTAATATTAGGTGGGATAGCATGTGCACTATACTAGGCTTGTAAGCAGGTGATTTGAATGAATTGGTAAGTGTGACATAATTGTGTTGATTGGGATTGGGTTTCACCATGTTTCAATTGAATTGTGTTTATAGATAATGAAATTGATGAAATTGTGTATTCCTTAAGTGACTTTGGTTTAATAATGTAATTTTGCATGAAATTGAGTTTGGTTTGGTAATTTGATTGAGAATTGGATGCACACTTGGATAGGGATGCATGCTTGAAGTTGGATATTTGTTGGAATACAATTGTTATGTAATAATTGAGTTTGGATGCCATTTTTAGGAATTGACTAATATTGAATTTTTTTATGGGCTATAGGTTCAATGATTAAACTGCTTTGATTGAGGTATATGATCAATGACACATGGTGTATGTGTAATGTGAAATTATATGATATGACCCATGAGGCATTTGAGCCGGTGCGGTGGTAGGATGATTGGAGGTTGTATGGTTCCAGGATGGCATGGAGATGTGGATATTATGGAGGTTTGGTTTTGGTTTGGCTATTTGAATAAGGTTTTGTCATTTGGTTATTTTGTTGAGGTTTGGGTATTTGGCTATTTGATTGAGGCTTGCGTGCATGGATAAGGTACATGCTTTGATTTGGATGCCTCTTAGAATAGGATATGATATGTATTTGAGAGTTGGATGCCTACTAGAATATGATTTGTGTGAATTTGGGTTTAGGTGCCTGCCAGGATGGCTTACTTGGTTATTTGGAATTTCGCTCAAGACATGGCTTTATTTGATTATGCTGCCTGTAATGGCAAAGAGGCATGATCAGCCTATTATGTGAGACTCCTTTGCTTATTTAGTAGGTATGGATGGAGAAGTTGTGATTTTTGGGTTGCAATGAAGGTGGAATGGCATGTAATCATGGATTCTACAACATTTGTAGCCAAATTGTAGGGATGGACCGGATCACATTGAAGTTGTAAGAGAATAGAGTCCACTTGGTTTGTTAAGTTTACTTGGTTTATGGCTGTGTCCACTTGGTTTGTGGCTGAGTCCACTCAGTGGTAGGCCTACTGTACGTTATATTGGCTGGTGGCTGGTAAGATTTGATGATTGATTCGGTATATTAGTCTGGAAATAGTATGATGACGTACTTTGTAACAACTGCATATACTGAAATAGAAGTGATATTGCCAAGGATAAATATGTGTCAGGCTCTTCATTAGAAATTTTTTGTTATGTCGTATTAGATAGACGATAGTGTTCCATTTGCCTATAGAAGATTTGTTTTATAAATACATTCTATCAATTATTGAGGCTGTGTATGGATATGAATTAGAATAATGGGTTTAAACAAGTGTATATAGAGGGTAAGGACATCAGAAGGCATTTGAATTGTGTTGTAATAGTATGTACATCATGAACATGCATGATAAGTCCTCTATGTTGTTCTTTGTGAAAATTTCTATAATACACACTTGATGACATTATTAAGTTGAAAAATGAATTGGGAAATGGCCTATCAGGATATATATTCTTATTAATTTTTAATACTAGGATTATGTCAAATTATGATAGTGATGGGTCAAATTGGTTTGATTTTTATAGATATAGTTTATTTCGATAAGGATTGAAAGGGGAGAATGCTATATTAACTTGATTATTTTGTTGATGGACTGGATTAATAAGGTGTTTTGACCTCATAAGACTAAATTGTGAGCTTGCTCAGTGACTATACTATAATACATTTCAAAATTTGAGAAAATTAGATGTTGATCCTAGGCTATTTTAATAAATTCTCAGGAAATTAATTCCATGCTCAAATATTTGTGGTAAATGGTGAAAAATGGGTGATAATTACTAAGTTTTGATAAGGTTGATTCTGGTGATATTTAAATTGATTGAATTAACCAATAATGGGAAGTCTAAAAGTTATTAAAGTGATATTTTATAATAATGTTAGTGATGATTTGATGGTATTTGTACTTTGAGCATTTTTGATAAGGTCTCGTGTACATATTACTAGTAGTAAAAGTAAACAAGCTTGGAATGATCTAGTGATTAGAAAAATTACACTTGTATGATGTATCTTGAGGATATGGATCCATAAGTTATGATTAAACTAAAAGTTTCAAGGACGAAACTTTTTATAAGGAGGGAGGTCTGTAAGACTTGGGGTGTTAAAAAGTGACTAAATTTTTGAAAAGTTTGCTAAAATTATCATTTGGAGTAAATGTATGTGAATTTTGTTAGGCTTATTATATATGATTTTGATGACAACAAAACTTGTTTCTGACTTAATCTATTCTAAAGATGATTTTAGTTTAGGAAGCTTGAAATGAAGATAAATATGCTTGACATGAATAATAATTATTGCAACATTTTGAATGCAAGCATATTACCTCAATTGTTTTAAAGAATAAAGAATTCATTCTGATCTATAGTGCCTTAACCTTGTTTATTATATGTTGGATCATAGATATATCATGTGCTTCATGAAATTATCATTTTAAGCATTTATTGAAAAATATAATATATGATTTATCCATGTTCTATAACTTGTGAAAATCATGCATGGATAAACATATTTTGATAAGTGTGCTTTATAAAAGACATTCTTTCCATGACTTATCCATGCTCTGACATATGCAAATTATATGTGGATAAATGTATTTTGATTTATGATGAACAGTGTCCAAGTTTCACAAGTGGCAAAGTACAGAAATGTTGAGTGCAAGACTATAGTAGCTTGGTGCAACCGCCTACGGATATCGCCTACCATCCATAGATGAAGCATTTCGTCTATAGAAATTGCTTGTTAGTTCACCTACTACCTGCCCCTATCGCCTATGCCACAGTCACTTGGTGTAGCTGCTTGCAGTATTACCTGTGAGTGGATAGCAAGATGTGTCTAGGAGTTTTCCCTAAAAATGACCACAACCACTTGGACATACTGCCTGCTATATCGCCTAGCAAATAGTTGATTGTCCTAGCTACCTACCGACTTTCAATGCTCCAAAATCCAAATGTTGCAAGCCTCAAAATTGATTCCCACTCCTTCCAATGATCATATTTTTGAAGTTCTATTTAAGGGGAAGCTAAGGGTTGATTCAAGGTTGAAGAAGCAAGGGGATTGAGCTTGAAACCTTCTACAAATCTTTGCATCGCTAGGCCAAGAGCATTAAATATCAAATATCATTTAAGAGCTTCAATTTTCTATATCCATTCAAGGCCTACTTCTTCCATATATCGAAGGGAGATCTTATGTGCTACAAAGAGTTACTCAAAGACTAAGTCCTCCCAAAGATCATTAAGGAGTTTGAGGGTTTTAAGTGACAAAAACAAATCAACCAACAAGAAACCCAATCAAGTTCTCTAAGTGTTTTTGCTTTTAATGCTGCCAAGATTAAAGAGCTTCAAGGCTATATCAATATTATCTTCAAAGGAGTTCGAAATCACTATAATGTGCTTATTGTTTTATCATTTGTATTTGTGCTTTAACTGTGTCTACTCATCAGCCTAAACAAAGGCATATCATTGTACACAAAATACCTACAAATGTAGAGTATCTGGTAAGCTCATGAAACTAGAGCTATGCCCCCTGGAATAGGAATCCAAAAGAGTGCTGGGAGCACTATGTTTCTACTTCCTAGATTTGGAATTTAGAAGAGTGCTAGAAGCACTACTTGTATTTCTACTATTGGATATAGTGGTACCCAAAGCATAATTAATGTATGGTCTTGAGAGAGTGGGTGTAGGGACGGGGTGCCTGAATCACTATAAAAATCTTATTCTTTATGTGTTTGATTGCTTTACTTTTTGTGCACTTTATTGCTTTATTATTCATATCATATTGCATAGAACACAAACATGAAAAGAGGAAAATTGATTTCATAGGGTTTAAGCAATAATTTTTATAAACCCAATTCACCCCTCACCTCTTGGTTCAAGCCACCTAATAGAAAAAAACAATTTCATTAAGTTGGGGAAAGGTTCGTTATGAAATTAACGTGTACAAAGTAAATTATATGATATTCTTCTATTGATTTTAATGTGAATATAAAAACAAAATGGATGATGGATATATACATTGGTTATGTTTATGTAAAAGGAAGAAATTGAGAAATGGACAATATTGTAAATTAAGTATGGGTTATTTATTATGAATTTTTATGGATTTGGAAAAAAAGTGAGTGAGTGTGTATTAAGTCTAATTAAATGAGAAAAGTCATGGTTCACAATCATGTGAAAAAGGAAAAATCAACTTAGAAAGGAAATCATGCAAAATGAGAAGCGAAAAGGGGTCACCAATTGACATTGTGGCATCGAATTGAAATGAGGGCGACCTAGGCAGCATTAGCAAATTTGACATCACGGCATCGACCAATGGATAAATATAGTCAGTTGATTTTTTTTTGGCATTTTTGTTTCATTCTTTCCCCATTCCATCCTGTTCTCTTCCTTCCTCTACCCTAACCCTATTTAGGCCTAAATCTTGCCCATTTTGTTAGAGAAAATGATGATTTTGGTAGATTAATAGCCAAACTTGCATATGGGGATGGTTTTTTGACATTTGAATGGTGGAAAATGGAAGCAAATCTAGTTTATTGTAAATGCCAGAAGCTAATTTGAGTTTTGCAAAACTTAGATTCTTATCTATGGATGAAAGCCATACTTTGATTCCATGGTAAGATATTTTTCCCCATCCGAATTTGGGTTTTTATGTTAACTAGGGTTTTAGGAAAAATGGAATTTTGGAGAAAATGTGGAAATTGCTTTGAGAATCTTGGGAGAAATGATTAACTGCATGATTATTGTATTTTGGGGGTTATTTGGGGTAAATTGGATATGTGTAATTTTGTTATGGGCGATGATCTAATTAGGGTTTTTATGTACTGCCTTTAACATGGTGAATAAAAAGCCTAATTGGATTATTTTAGAGGTTAAGTGCATATTAATAATGTTTATGATGAATGTAATTGATTGGAAAGAAAATTTCTTGATTATGCTTTAATGAAAAGTTATAATGTAAGCCATTTATATGAAGTGTTTGACAAAATGCCCCAATAAGCGATAAACCACGTGTAAGAGGGTTGATAGTAACCCTAAGATCATAATGAAGTGATTTACTATCAATGGTGTTGAATATGAATTGTGATACACAATTGTAATGATTGATAGCTGAGACATGTACATTACCTATTTGATGATTTGTTTTAATGAGAAACATATACAAAGAGAATTATTACCTGTCTAGGGCTAATTTAACGGTAAATGATGTGTGAAGGATTTATAACCTTAAAAGAAGGATTGTTCATTTTAAGATACAATTTTTTGTTAAGGAAGTTTGTTATTATGCTAGGAGTGTTGAAAATGACTTATGTGATAGTAAGATTGTAAGTAAAGTTTATTTTAGTTTGGAATTTGAAAGTGAAAAATTATGCACAAGATATGTCTGATGATTTTTTATGTAAATTGGATCATACATGTGTAGGATCAGCTGAGCATAGATAAGAAGCTATGGAGATGGTTGCATTATGAAGTAAAAGAATTTGACAGATGATTCATTGATAAGGTAAGTAGGCTTTTGCTTCTATGATTGTATTGCTGGTTGAGGATAGCTAATATCCTATGTTTTGTGACCAGGCATTTATGTTGGTTGGGGATAGTAGATATCCCATATTTGTTTAGGGATGATGTTATTTAGCTTATTAGGGATAGTGAGTATCCCTTGCATTGAGCTATTGATTTTTAGTGTATAATATTTATTCTTATGTATGGATGTCAATTGAAAAGGATAGAGAATATCCCAAGTAATTATATAGAATTGATCATGATGAATTTGGTTGACATAAATGATATATTTCTATTAACCTGCTACTTACTAAGTTGCCTGGACTCACACATTCTTATTTTAATATTTTGTTGGTAGGTCAGGCAAAGAACCACAACTTTGGGTTGGGACTGATAAGCAAATTGATGACATTATTCTTATGATATAATAACTTGGATTGAGATTCACATTTAATTGCATATCTGTATTCAAATATTTCAAGTGACGTATATTTGTGTTGCATTGAACTTGTATAATTGTAGTTAAAGGCATTCAAATAGTGTAAATGAGATGTATTGGCATGTCCTGATAGATTAATTATGGTAAAATGATAACAAATGGATTTGTATGATTCCCCTTGGAATATAATGCCATCATGATCGGTTTTGATCTTGGGCAATTAGTTGTGGGTGTTGGTTTGTAGTTAATTATCTTATAATTATCATTTATTTTAGAAATTATCGATATGGATATTAGAAAATTATATAATAATTGCATGACAAGTATAGATATGCACATTTCAGGGTAGACTCTGCCAAAATTTTGGCAGAATGCTCCCTTAAAATTAGGGAATTAAGAGAAATGATAGAGAAATACAGAACGTAACACCTTGGGAAGTGGAGCATTACACATACCCACCTCCTATCTCCACACAATGCCATTTACCATGCCCTCTTTTCACTTTGTAAAGCCTCTAAGAATTTCCACAACAAGTCCCCTCAAGAAAATCACACAAAGTACAAAAAACCTACAGGTGCCCTATAGCATCATTGGCGCAGCACCGCCATAATGTTTGCTGCCTACTAGACGTGCGTTTTGAATTCGAGTGGTGCCGCGATGGTAGCCCCTTTGTTTTGCATTTTATTTCTTTTTTTTTCACTTGGATCCTCTTTAGCTATTCCAATTTCTTAACCACAATAAAGCATTTGTTCCTTTAATGCCTAATCATAAAAACATCCTCACATATCATATGATTCAACCATATCCATTATATCTCATGATTCATAATGGCATGCCATGCAATGTTACACAATACAATGTCAAAACAAACCAATGGAACATACATGACTACATTAACTTTCCAATTTATATACATGAGAATGCCTAATCTCATCATTTCAAATCATGGTGTAATATCATAAACATCATTCAAAACCATGGGACATACTCTATCACTTGCAAAATCATGGGATACACTCTATCCCTTATGAATTATTGGGATACACTCTATCCTTATCAATTTGCATGACATATCAAAGCAAACCAGTTGAACGCATAGAATTGAATTTCATTTAAAAAATAAATATACACATTCATTCATCATTTCAAGTCGAAACTCAAGAGATTAAACATCATGTAAAACACGATGCCCAAATGTAACATTATGGGGTATTCACTATCCCCATCAAGTTTCATATCCACATCAAATACATATATAATGAGAGAAACCTACTTACCTCTATGAAGACAATTCCACACTCCTTGCCTTCTATCTCAACAGCTTGGTCGCAACTAAATTCAATGAATCCTACACATGTCACATGTGCCCCTAAATGAATTTGCACATGCCTAAACAAGAGACCTAACTCAGTTTCATACTCATCCAACCTTTTTCAAGATATATCCTTATCTCATTATACAACTATAATATCCTATCTAATGCCTAATTAATGGACAATTAGGGTTCTAGTAAGACTAGACAATTATACTTCACTTTTTGTAGTGTCATTTCATCAAACACTTAACCTACCTTCCATAGTGTCATTTCTTCAAACACTTAATAGGCATTATGTGGAGTACATTTAAAGTTTAACTCCTTTACTAAGCTTAATTTTGATGATGAATGAGATTAAATAACTTAGTTTTGATCATGAACAAACAAATGAGTGAAGAATTAAGGTACTAATAGGTAACTTTCCAAGAGATGCACCATTTATACATCAAAACAGATTAAGGAGATTAACTGCAACTAATAAAAGGTGTTAATTGTAAAATTATTATATTAACCCTTCAAAGGAAGATATTTTAAAAGGAATGCTCAAATAAAATTATTTAGAAATTGCTCAGAAGTATATTAGAACCTATTTAGAAATATGGCATGAAGATCAAAAGTAAAGAAGTATTCAAGAAACACCTCAGGACATTGTTAGAAGTATCACAGAACCCCATTAGAAATATAACATGAAACTTAGAAGAGTTAAAAAGTATTCAGACTCATTTTAGAAGCTAGTCAGAGGCAGCTCAAAACCTCCTCAAAATCAAGGTGTAGTAATATTACACTACAGAGGTCATGGAGAAGTTTTCTCAAGTTACAGAAAAATGTCAGAAGTTAAAGAGTCTACTTCAAAGGAATTTTCTACATTTAAAAGTTCTTCAGAAGAATCTCAGGAGAAAAATTCCAAGTCTCAGAAATGTTTCTGAAGACTATTAATGGACATACAAAGTTATTTGAGAAGAAATTTTAGAAGTCAAAATCCACTTAGAAAACTTTTAGAAACAATACAAAAGGATGTTAGAAGTAAATTGAAAAAGACAAGAATGTCAAATGTTGAATTCGACCCTCAGAATTAACTCATAAGAAAAATCCACAATCAAAAGCTTGTCAGAAGCAACTTAGAAGCTTTCTCAGGAGCATCTTCAAAAAGGCCAGAATCAAAGAAACATATCAGAAACAAAAATCCAATCTTTATAGGTATCTCAGAAGTTTCTTAGAAGTTCTTCAGAAGTTTAGAATATGACCATTGATAGCAAAATCAATGCACAACACGTCTAAGAGAATATTGCCAAGAAAAAACTTATCTTAGAAATTCTGAGAAACTACTTTAGAAATTCTAATGAATCGTGGATCAAACATCAGAAGTTCTGGTAACTGAACTTAGAAATTCTGAAACTTGACAGAATGCAAAAAGTCATTATCAACTCTGCCTAATAATTTAAAAATGGTGCTAAAAGTTGCAATGCTAAATCTTCTCTTAGAGATTATAAAAATATTATTAAAGCAACACATAAACCAATTCAAGAAAACACAAAAAATTATCTGATTCAAGAATTCAAAAAGAGCATTCAAGATCTTCCATCTTTCAACTCCAACTACTACAATATTGCAAAGGCATTCAAAGTCATATCTACATCAACTTGTAAAGGAGTTTGATAAATCTGATCTTGTTGCATATTTTGTTCATTCAATTGAGTTTTAATTTTTGTATAAGTCTACTTAAGTAAGATGCATTAATCTATAAATTTCCATTTGGAAATCCAATAAGTTAGTTGGAGAGCTCTAAAAACCAATAGTTTGTTAAAGTTTCTAGTTAGCTTGGAAACCTACTAAGTTAGTTGGTAAGCTTGAAAAACAATGTGTATAAGTTAGTTGGTGAGTTCGAAAACCAACATGTAAAAATTTTTGCTGAGCTTGGAAAACTAGTAAGTTATTGGTAAGCTTATAAAACCAATAAGTGTTTAGTGGAACCTGAGTTCAACAAAGGAGACTAACTTAGAGAAGTCAAGTAGGAACCCGAGAAGGGCCGAACCACTATAAAAATCTTGTGCATATGTGCTGTGAATTTTACTTTCTTTTATTTTAAGCACATCTCTCAAGTTATTGGTGAAAATTTTTGAAAAGCTCAATTCACCCGGCCTTCTTGAGCTACCATCTAGATAGGGACTAACAAGTGGTATCAGAACAAGCTTCACTAGTAAATTTTTAATTACCAGTATATTAACTTATGAAGAGATTTAAATGGCCAGTATGTTCCATAACACAGGCTAAAGGAAAATCCGTCCCTGACCTCCACTTTTTGATAGAATCAATTATGGGTATTGGAAGATGAGGATGCAAAACTTATTGATCGCCATAGATTACCAGTTGTGGCTTATTGTCAAGAATAGAAAGAATGTCACAAAAATTGAAGATAAATATACACTAGAAGATATTCAAATAGTAGAATGTGATACTAAGGCGAAGAACTGTCTCTACTATGCACCATCTTCATCTAAATTTGAAATAATTTCTGCCCATGATTCAGCCAAGGAAATCTTGGATGAACTTCAAGTAGCACATGAAGGTAAAAATCAAGTAAAGGAAACTAAAATTAATATTCTAGTGCAGGAATATGAAGCCTTCTCCATGAAGGAGTCAGAAACTATCCATGAAATGTTTGGAAGGTTTCAGAAAATCACCACTGGATTGAAAAGCTTGGGAAAGAAATTTGAAGAACCCAAGTTAGTCAAAAAGATCTTGAGATCCCTACCTAGATTTTGGGTGCCTAAAGTGACTATTATCCAGGAAGCAAAAGATCTGGATAAAATGATAATAGAATAACTCATGGGATCACTTATGACACATGAAGTCCTAATGAAGCAAAAAGTTCTAGAAGAATTCAAAGGCAAGAAGATTACTTTATAGAATGAAGAATCTTCCGAAGAAGTCTCAATGAGTGAAGATGATGAGGATATGACAATGAAAATTAGAAGTTTCAAAAATATGACTAGTAAGAAGAAATTCGGAAACTGGTAGTGCTGTCGTGGGCACCCAAATTTAGAACCTTGCTCCAATCTAATTTTCTGTAGTAGTGTGAGTAAGGGTCGATCCC
>JAYJMB010003553.1:0-13941 GCA_036873735.1 Pouteria campechiana
CCCCCCGGTCTCTTTGTGCACCTTTGATGTGATCGGTGGGTAATATGCCTATTTTATCTCATTGTAGGTGCTGAATGCCAAACAGCTATGTACAGGTGGATCCCTTGATCCCCCCGTCTCTTTGTGCACCTTCGATTTTAATACCAGTAACATTGCTTAATATATATATATATATATAAATAAAATATATATATAGGGAATGATCCAGTGTAGCCACTTACACAGAAATATTCAGTGTAGGCGGCCTTTTCACTGTGCGATGCGGCAGACGTCATCCAGGCCTTTCGTGGTTGCTACGAGTGAGGGGGCGAGCTATTTCAGTGTAGGCAGCCTTTTCACCATGCGATGCGGCGGCATCACCCAGGCTTTTTGTGGCCGCTGCGAGTGAGGGAGCGAGCGAGAGTGCTTTCTTTCACTTCGTCTCCCAGAAACTCGCAACTCGCGGTACAGATGGGGCGCAACGTGACTACTTCAATTTTTCATCATCAAAGATTTCTAAAATTTCAGCGTAGCAAAAAACACAAAACCCAAATGAAGTTGCCGTCTTCCCACCTCTTTAAATTTTTTACTAAAATTCCATAATTTTTATTGAACACAAAACCCAAAACTAGACATGAAATTTTATAAAAAAATTTATAATTTTTTGAGACATAAAATAATTGAACATTAGCAAGCAAATTAATAAACTGAATATTAAATTTTTTTAAGTCTAAATTTTATTAATTTATTTTTAGTAAAAATTTCAATAATTTCATTAAAAAAAATTTTAGCGTATGTTTCATTATTTGAAACTTTGTATTAAATTTTTTTAGTGTAAATGTCAATAATTTATTTTTAGTGTAAATCTCATTAATTTTATTAAAAAAAATTTAGTGTAAATTTCATTAATTGAAAGTAGATCTAAATTGAAAATTTAAAATCGAACGCTAAAAAATTGGACCGCTCATTGTTTTAATCCATGTCTTGAATTATGCTTTATATCCGAAAACCAATATTTTATGTCCATGTCCGAAACGCACCAAAACATTCCATAATCCATGTCCTAAATTATGCTCCATGTCTAAAAACCTAGCTTTCATGTCTCACTGTCAGCTCTATGTCCCAAATATAGTAAAACCATAACATAAATAGGCAAATCGATGCCAATTCTTCATTTCAAATGCAGCAATCTCACCTCTTCTCCGATCTGCACCAACCCCTGCATCTCTCATAACAATTTTTTAGGTCTGCCCTTTGCAGTTCCGCTACCCTCCAAATCCTCTGATAGTGAGCAGACATTGAAAATTGGTCGATTCCTTCAAGTCCCATCCATAATCGCAAAGGAGCTGTCAAACCTGCTACTCTAGCAAATGAGAAGTTTTATGAAGTAAGTCATATTCATTCCACTCATTCATTTTCATCATTGTGTCTTTTTCTAAAAGTTGTATTAGATTCACAACAACCCCATGTTCTTTTTGTTATTACTTCAAGTGAGATAGCTGTTCAAGCTTCTGTCGATTGGGAAGATGTGAACTGCACAACAGCTATTGGATCAAATGTCTACTATTTAATTAATTTAAATTAAATAATTCTTTTTTTATTTAATTCCTATCTGTTGATTTTAGTATTGTAGTTTTCAATTGCAAATGAATTTATGATTAGTATAATAAATCAAACTCTATAAACTAAATGGGTGTTCATCTCAATTATTTTTGACAGTGTATTATAATATAAGAGTGTTTGTTATAGACTTGGGACATAGAGTCTGGGACGTGGGCATTGATAGTGGGACGTGGGCATGGGACATGGGCATGAGACTTGGGACATAGAGTTTGGGACATGGGCATAGATAGTGGGACATGGGACATGGACAGTGGGACATGGGACGTGGGCATGGGACTTGGGATGTGGGCATGGGAGTTGGAGATGGAGTTTGGGACATCTGCATAGATAGTGGAACATGGGACATGGGCATAGGACTTCGGACATGGAGTTTGGGACATTGGCATAGACAGTGGACATGGGACATGGGCATGGGACTTGGGACATGGAGTTTGGGATATCGGCATATATAGTGGGACATGGGCGTGGGACATGAGCAGCCGAACTTAGGTGCTTGAAAACGTTCATCTCATGACTTGATCTAATACCATGTTCGAGAACCGGTCGTCCATGTCTAGATTCATGTTCCGTCTCGAGGATTATGAAGCCAAGCATGGATGAATGGTTCGAAATGCCACATTGAAATACACCATGTCTGGGAACTGTTCATCCATGTCCGGATTCATATTCCATGTCCCAAGTCTTTGTCCCATGTCTCAGGACCCAAGTCCCGTGTCCCTCGATTGCAGTGCAAGTATTACATACAAATGTGTACATTTCATGTTTATAGATTATAGTATGAGTATTACATATCAATAACACCTATCAAATTTCTAATTTATAGTGTAAGTATAAGAAAAAATGAATACAAATCAAAGTTACAATGTAAGTATAATAAAAAATGAGTAAATATCAAAAAGAGATTTATTACTTGGATTTGGGCTCCTATTTATTGGATCCAAACTTTTTTGGTCTTCTGAAAGATACTTGAGGACTTGTTTCTATTGAGACCATTGTTGCGAGAATCTCTTGAGCCTGTGTGGATGCAACTGGTATTGCTGATGGGGGCACGAGAGGAGAGACTATCCTGAGACAAGCATTGTATTCAAGTGTGAGCATTTCAGGATAGGAGGGGAGATGCCCAGCTTGAAGAGCCAAGTTATTTGCTCTAAGTTTGCTAGTATACTCCTCTTGGTCTAAGTAGATGGGAGGAGGAGGAAGTGGTTTGTATGCAGGTGGTCGGGATTGGAAAGGTGATGGTTTCGGTTTGGTAGTAGAAGATTTGGATAATGGTGGTTAGGTTTGGAAAGGTGATGGTTAGAGTTTGGAAGTAAAGGGTTTGGATGGATGAGGAAGCTGAGGGGTGGAAGAAAGGAGTTTGGTAGTTGAAAGTCTGAAAACTACTTTTTTCTTTTTGGGAGTTGGAAGCTTCTTACAATTTGGAGCTTTGGTTCTGAGAGAAGGAGACTTGGATGGGGGAAGCTGAGGGTTGGAAATGGAGGTAGCAACAACCTCTACTTGGGAGTGAGATGTGGATCCAGTAGAATTTGGTTTTCCCTTTTCCATTGATATAACAATCCTAAGTTTTGCTCTATATAGGGGACATCCAAACTCTGGAAATGGAGATGGGCCACGCCCAAATGCATCAAATTGCCTACTTCTACGGATTAGATACAAATCTTCTGGAAGGTAAATAAAGTTAGGATCAGATGTGTCAGTTATAACATGAAATCTCACCCTATGGTCCAATGATCCTGAACCCACTCAAAATGAAGGATTTTGTGGGGGTGAAGGTGGTGGGTTGGATGAAGTGGGCAAGATGTAATCACTCAGTATTTTATCTATGATTGCATCACCATCTGGGAGTGATTTGGGCTTGAAGTTCTTAGTTGAACCTTTCATTAATATAGTATGGTTCAGGTAATCCCGATCTTCAAAATCAAGGAAAGGAAGATCACGGAGAGTGACTGCCCTATTTTAGGATTCAAAAAGTTAGGCAATCATTTGATTTATCAACTGCCTATGTTCAACTTCTCCCAAGGTCATTTTTATTCTTTTCCCTAGACTCTCACCGATTGAACGAGTCGACTTGGGAAATTTGGGACGCTGAATTTTATATAATAGCTTGGGTGATATTACAGTGGGGAGTCTGTATAACTTTTATTCTACTATAGGAACTGGTGAGACTTTTGGAAATTTTCTCTCATGAGACATTAGAGGTTTTTGTGGAGGGGGAGGAGGTGTTGTCTACTAAGAAGGGGCAGTTTCTTATGAAGTAGTTGCAGGGGGTAGTTATGATAGCTAAGAAGTAGTTTCCTGTGGAGAGGAGAGATAAGATTTATTTAGAGTCGCCTTCATCTATATTAAGATGTTTGCAAGTGGAATAGTTGACTAAGAGAGAGAGGATTCTGAGTTAGAATGTGGAGATGAAGTGAGTCTAGGGATCTTCTTCCCTTAATTCAGCAGCCACCTCCTCTACTATATCAATGAGATCTCCTTCCCTTATTTCCATAACTGAAGCTGCAAATTTTGCTTCTCTTATTTCAATTGTTCCACCCTCGAATCTTGTTTGCTTGGATGGCTTGGTCCTTTTGGGACCAATTTTCTCTAAATTCACCTTAATCATCAAATCATTATTTCTAAATTCTTCTCTAACTTCAGAAGTCAAATCGACTCCTGCTCTTCTTAGAAATTTTATCATTATCATTCCATAAGGAAGAGGATATCTGTTATTGCTTTTGACTTGGAACAAGTGATCTGAGATTGTCTTTGCTAGGTCTATTTCCTTTACATTCTTCAACACCCACAACATTCTGCAATCTTTCTTAGAAGTGTTATCCCTACCTCCTATTTTGGGAAAGATGTTATTGATGAGCAAAATGTGGGTCATTCTCATATTTTTGTCCAAATAGCTGAGATGCAGCATCCTTACTTCTTCATCAACTTCTGTTCCAGCCATCTCTGAAAATAATTGTTGCCTCGAGGTAGGCCAATCCTTTTCCTCTCTTCCAACCATAAGGCGATTCAGACACTCCCTTATGTTTTCAGAAGACAAGTCTATTACTTTATCTATTATCCATGATTTTCGAGTCTTTGAATCATAGTTACAGAATAACACCTTAACATTCCAGGTGTATAATTTCTCCCTGCAACTCATAAAGTTGGTCTACCTTTGGATTTTAATCCATCTACAAATGTCCAAATCCCCAGTCAGTCGAAATCAACACACCTTTCCTTCACTACTTTCTTTTTTTCATAGACATTCATAAATCTATTGTATGATTCGTGATTATTTAGGAAAAACACCTCTAGGAGGGAGTACTCCTCTAGCCTTCTCCTCTGTGATGGAGATGCTTCAACTTCTTCTTCCTCTTTTGCTCTTCTTCTTATGGAAGACTTTGTACATGCTGATGTTGCTAGCATGCATGATTTAGCCATTTCAGCCATGATTTTGGATTGGAATAAAGAAGGGATAGATTTAGAAAATCGTTGGGCCAAAAATATGTCACAAATAGAAAAAATAGAGAAGAAGGGAGGTACAACAGGGGAATGTTTAAATGTTGCGGGAAGATGCTATGTCTGCAATGAAGATGGGAACATTGATGAGATTTGGGACTTGGGAGCAAAGGCGAGATTACTGTGTCTGAAATAAAAAATCAACATTGATTTCCCTATTTACGTTGGGATTTTACTACGTTTTGGACATGGAATTGATAGTGGGACATGGAATCTGGGTTTCGAACATGGAAGGCCTTTGGTTGGGACATGGATTACCCGTTAGAGTTTTACTGCGTTTGGAGCATAGAGTTGACAGTGGAACATAGAATCTGGGTTTTAAGACACAGGGCATAATTTGAGACATGGATTATGAAATATTTTAGTGCGTTTTGGACATGGAAATGGGCTTGGGACATGGAATATTGGTTTTTAGACATGGAGCATAATTCGGCACATGGATTAAAATAACGAGCGGTCTGACTTTTCAGATCTGGATTTTAAAATTTTAATCCAGATCTACTTTCAATTAATGAAATTTACACTAAAAAAACTTTAACGAAATTAATGAGATTTACACTAAAAATAAATTATCAACATTTACATTAAAACAAAATTTAATATAAAGTTTCAAATAGTGAAACATACACTAAATTTTTTTAATGAAATTAGTGAAATTTTTACTAAAAATAAATTAATGAAATTTAGACTTAAAAAATTTAATATTCAGTTTACTAATTTGCTTGCTGATGTTCAATTATTTTATGCCTCAAAAAATTATGGAATTTTTAATAAAATTCCATGTCCAGTTTTGGGTTTTAGGTTCAATAAAAATTATGGTATTTTAGTGAAAAATTTAAAGAGTCCGGAAGATGACAACTTTATTTAGGTTTTGGGTTTTTTACTATGCTGGAATTTTTGAAATCTCTAATGATGGGAGATTGACGCAGTCACGTCGCACCCCCTTCATACCGCGAGTTACAAGTTTTTAGGAGATGGAGTCAAAGAAGGCACTCTCACTCATTCCGTTACTCACAGCGGCCACAAACGGCCTGCATAACGCCTACTGCATCGCACGGTGAAAAGGTAGCCTACACTAAATATTTTAGTGTAGGCGGCTACACTGGATCATTTCCCATATATATATATAGTGTGTTTGTGTGTGTGTATGTGTATGTGTGTGAACCTCACTTTTGCTAAAGAAAAACTTAGACATTTATACCAATAACAATTTTCAACTATAGTAAAAATCTTTCAGTGTTTTAAATAAAAAACCTCAGTAGAACTACAACTAGTTTAGCCAATCTAAAGCCCTAATGTTGAGATGAAGCATTTTCTAGGCATTACCTTGTTTTAACCATCAACAAGTAGCATCAAGATGGGCTTATATTTTTAGTAAGATTTCAATTATTTTCAATGCTCATATACAAATATCACGATGCAGAATTTGTGACACTACTACAACTAGCTACACTGAAATCTGATTACATGTACTAAAATAATAATGTGACGATAACCAATTACACCCTAGTTTTATTACCTTGATCATCTCATCATACTGGAAGAGGGCCTATATAATGCCCCACACTTCCACTTTGTAAGTTTTGACCATGTTATCCCAAGGCCGATGTGGAATACTACCATTTTCCTTCTTCTTAGGGAAAATCTTATGCATAACCTTACCATTTTCCTAATTCTAAGAAAAATATCTTACCTAAAATTAGGCAAAGTTTTCCCTGTAATATAGACATTTAAACCTAATATAGATATAGAAATCAAATAAAATTTACATTTCAATACTGAAATGACAACAACTATATCTAAAATAATTACACACTCATACTCATGGCTCTACCCAAGATCGGAACTAGATCATAATGACAATGCGTTATGATGGATTAATACAAATTCATTCTCACTATCATACTTAAATGAATATGACATGTCATACATCATTATACTATATATTATACATCAAATATAATTCTTAATTACAATCATACAATAATTTAATCAAATAAGATAATATCTACATCAGGGGATTCCAATCCCAATTCGTCATACCATCAAATATGTCTTCAAATCTTTACTCGCCAGTCCCAATCCTTAGTTGGGATTCTCTACCTGACTTGTCAGCTAAAATTTAACATAAGAAGGCATGAGTCAGGGCTACTCAATAAGTAGGCAGAAATAAAAAATAATAATCAATCAAAAACCATATGTTCTTATCCAGAACATGTATACAGCTAACACAGCATGAATATAGGTTTATGAATGGGGATTGTGAATATCCCAAGAGCAGCTAGATTTTATAATAATATACATGGATTGTGTTATGCCAATATGACATAGTTATAACATAATATGTGGTGCCTAAATGGCAAAAATGTGATGTGCTAGAGTGGCATAGCTAGGTTTAATATATGTTGTCCAGGAATGACATTATTCTGATATAGTTTGGATATGAATGGTCTACATGGCTCTGTTGTGATATAAGATGTTAGAGTAATTATGTTGAAATATGATATAAAATATGACAGAAATATGATTGAATGGTATAGAATGTGTAATGGAATGATGAGGACATACCTCATGATTATATTTGTATGATTATAAGATTGTAGTATGATGTTTGTAGTTATGTTCTGATTTAGAACATGCTACTTTTATTTTAGTATTGTTTTCTATTGGCCTAATTAATAAGTTTGCCTAGACTCACACTTTCTTATTTTAATATTTTTAGTGATCAGGTCAAGCCAGGGAGTAAGAAGATGATATTTATGTGCTAATAGAATTTAGAGTGAAAAATTTTCTGGGCAAATGTGGGTAAATTGGGCAGTGTAATGGTTTAAGGTGTTGTTTTATAATTGCTAAATTCAAATTATACATATGAGCACTAAATGCACAGGTTTAAATCCTCAAAATATAGGGTAGACTCTACCAAAATTTTAGCAAAAATTTTCCTTAGAAATAGCAAAATAACGAGGAGATGGTGAAAATGCATTGGTCTTAAGGCGGGGCATGACAAATGTGTAATGATCTTCATCTAAACTACATTGAAGAAAAGAACATTGAAAAGGGCGGAGCATGAGATTTGGAAGAGATAAAATCTTCAAGCAATAGGATCAAAACATAGCATCAATAAAGGTTTGCACCTAGCAGGAAGAGGAAGATGAGATCTCCATGGGTTTAGCAATCTTGTTACCGATGTTTCAAGCAAATGATCATGTCAAGGGAGCGGTAGAGGATCTGCAGCTTCGATCGATAAGAAGAGGGATTTTATATTGTTAGCTTGGCAACTGATGCTAAATTCATTGCTTCTATTTAGGTTTTAGATTTTATATTTTCTTCTTTTTTTTTGTAAATGTCTTGAACGAATTGTTCGGTCTAAGCTATATTCTTAGACTTGATTAAACACAAATTTTGGTTGCATAAGAAATTAACTTTTTTAATAAAAAATTAATAAAATAAAGTGTGTTTATCAATTCTTAGCAACTATTATTTACAAAAAAAAAATTATTTAGTTGTTAAAAATTTGTGCCAACAAATTCTTGTAACAAAATACTAACTTGGTTGTAAAAAATCTAATACTTTGCAACAAAATTGATATTCTTGCATATGATAAATTTTTAGCAAGGAAATTATTTTTGGTTGTCAAATTTTGGTTCTTAAAATCAATTTTGTTGTAGTGAGGCCACAATAAGCATAAGGTAGCTAGTACTCATTAACGTAGTTTTCATGTACTCTTTTACTACTGTAATGTACTCTACACTGGCACATCTAGCTTCTTCAAAGTATTTAAATACTCTGCAATGCACACATACACACTACAAGAAAATTGACTTTTGTCAATCAAATATTTTTTTGTAAAAATGTTAAATTTCTTTGTTAAAAATTATTTACATCTAAATAAATTTCTTGCAATTTAATTGCAAATGCTTCGTAGCATATGTGCATTGACAACCAAATTAATATTTTATTATGTATAATTATTATATGCAAGGCACTCTTTAGTTGCTTATAATCATTACATGCAAGGCATACTTATAATCATTGTATTCAATGCAACATTTGATTGCCTTTAATCATTATATGCAAGGCACCTTTTGGTTGCTTATAATTATTATATATAAAGCAATATTGGGTTGCCTTTAATCATTATATGTAAGATAATAATTTCGTTGTTGATGACCATCAAATATAACACAATAGTTTAACTGCCAATGATTATCATACGCAACACAATAACTGAATTGCCAATAATCAAGATGTTGGCATTAGTATTTTAAGTTGCACTATGACTCAAGTCATCCAATAGTAATTAAGGAAAAAGGTAGTCATCTATTTTATCTAGTGGGCAGCTTCATGGAAGGAGCCATGCCCTAAAATCAACCTACTAGATGGCCAAACTAGTAAGTAGGGTATTTTCTTGCACAGTTTCTTAAGTTTCTTGATATCCATAAGTGGGTCTCATGAAACAACTAGCATGGTTACATGGAAGGCTACACACATATTTTGTCTATTTGGTAGATCAATATTAGGGCATATATCTTCCAAGAGATAAATCTTCAATTCACACCTACTCTTTGAAGATCTCTTCTTGCATCCATATAGTCTTTCTCACCAATTCTCTATTGTATTGCTCAAGCAATCTATCCATGGACTCCTGAAGTTTGTCCGAACCACTTGCAATACTCTTCTTGAAATCTTCTTATCATGCCCTGCCTTATGAGGTGCAACCTTGGTTATTTGCCTTGTTTTTCACCTAGACTTCCCCACTTTTAGGGTGGGAGTGATCGGGTCCCATTTTAGGATACCTCGCCTTGAGCTTTATATTTCCTTTACAAATTCCCAATTTAAGGAAATGTTTAGCTAAAATTTTGGCAAAGTCTACCCTGTATTATTAATATTCAAAACCTGATATACGATCATCTGATTAAATTTCTAAAATCCAAATCATAATTCTAATCAACTGAAATACTAACAAATATAAATCATCATAATTCTAATCAACTAAAATACTAACAAATAATAAATCAAACCACAAATAATGAAAATTGCCCAACTTACCCACTGTCAAGAATTTGTATCACACCATGATGGTAATAACTATAATCAAACTCCATTTTATGTACATTTTTCACTATTATGACATGCCATTGTACTATAATTATACATCATTTGAAATAATCTAAATGCAATACAAATACACAATGAATTTTACAATTATAAATCAATATACTATAATGAAATAATCTTCAATCTTGCTCAATAATGTCAATCCACAGTTTGGAGTCTTCACCTAGCCTATTAGCTAAAAGTTTAAACAAGAAGGCATGAGTCTGGGTAACTTAGTAAGTAGATAAATGCATTTAACAATAATTAATTCACAATTATCACATCCCAAATTAAATAATCAATTTCCATAATTATAAATAATCATAAATGGATATATGTCCATTAATTAATACTAAACAAAGGAATCCTTGTATTTCCATCAAACTAATCTATCTCATATTGAATCAACTTTCAATTTAAACATACAACAAAGGGATATTTTCTATCCCTCACATTAAATATTCAATCTAAATCAAACATCAATTTTAACAAACATAGGATATCTACTATCCCCAGCCAACACATACATGTCTCAATTCATACAAATGGGCTAATCCCCATGCAATCAACAAAATATACCCGGATTTCAAACAAAAGGGATATACATTATCCCTAGCCATCTAATGGAAACAAATACTTACTTACCTCGAGTGACTCCTTATACACTCTTCAAGTTCCATGTCTTTTCATTCTTCTCAAATGATCCTATACAAAGTAGTAATCTTATTCAATAACAAGCCAATTCATGCCCATTTATCAATTTACTATATATTACATCTTATCTATCTCATTTATATTATATATGGTATGACTAATACTTAAACAACCGAAAAACAGCTCGATTGTACTTCAAACTTGGCCAATTCATGGCTCATCTAGCTTTTATACAAAGACCTCAATTAAGTTAATGTCACAAGTCTTGAGTTCATATATTCAAATCACTCCATACAAGTCCCAAAACATTATACATCATGGTTACATATTTTCCTTATAGTATTTGTGCTTAATTCATAAAATTCCCCAATGTTCACTATTCTCAAGAACTTTAATCATGCTAATTCATCAATTTTCTTCCAAATTAAGTTGCAAAATATCATTAAGTATGAATTAGTCATTTTTTCTTATGTTTCTAACAATAAAACCCCATCATCTTCTCTAATAATCCACTATTCATAAATGGGTAGAAACCCTAGCAAACCAAATTTATAATTTCTCATGCCTATCACCATAATCACTTCATAGAATCATTTCCCCCCTTGATTTCAATGTCAAATTCATCATTTTTTCCCAAATCCTATAATTCCCAAAACCTTAGTTTACAAAAGTTACAAAAGAAAATTATGGGTCCAATGTCCATTGAGATTGACCCTAATACTGGCAAGCCAACTACAATAAAAGGTCAAAAATATTTACCAAGGATCATTCGATATCTTATGAGAGCATTGGCACCCATGGTAGATAAGAAGAAATAGTCGAATGTATATGAGTCTGAGAAATTACCTATGCTTACTGAATTGAAGGTACATGTAAATAGTGCTTTTATTTTTAAACTCTAATTATACATGCTTATGATTGTATTACTCTTCGCTAATTATGTTAGTTTTTATGCAGTCATACTCTGATATTAAAGACCTAGAAGAAGAATCAATACGAGTAGTTATTGAAAACTACTTTAGGGATGGCTATAAGAGAGTTCAAAATGAAATTTATGATTACTATAGTAAACTTTGGGATCAAGGTAAAGACTCAATCAACCTGCCATCTCAAGGAGTAACGATTCCTAATTAGACTTTCTCATGCAGCTACTTTCAAACTCCAGAATATCAGGTATATACCCATCTAATGAATTGTATTGATTTATTTTCTATGCAACTCTTGTAATTATAGAGTAATGATTTTAATTTTACTTAGTTTGCTTCAATGAAATGCAAGTCAATAATAAATAAGGAAAATCAAAAGAAAATGAAGTATACACATTGCATGAGACCAAAGCCATTTATGATTGCCCTAGCCAAAATGGTAAGCAGCATTGCTCAATACACATTTTAGTAATTATAGTTCATTTGAGAAGCATTTACCTTTAATATAACTCAAATATCCATTTATTATGCAATAGGAAAATGAGTCACCTGATGATCATATTGATCATGTTAAACTATTCAGATAGACATGAACACATAAGTCGGAGACATGAACACATAAGTCGGGTGACAGCTTTATAACTTTAGAGTTAGAGGCTGACTATGTGAGCATAACTCAGATCTTTTTGGCTGAATTTATCTTAAGTTTTCATTCATGACCAACATATACTATGATTAGTAATGTTTGTTTACTTAAGTGCAAAATAGGATAAAGACCTTCAAGTTAGTTCATTGTCTACAGAATCACCCATGACAATGGATGACATATACGATCAGTTCATGGGTAAGAAATCTGGATACATTAAGGGCTTAGGACACTTATCAAAGATAATAAAGAGCTGGTTTAGTCTTATTTTGCCTTGCAGTAGATCGACCGCCCTTGAAGAAGAGCTTACGAGTACGAAAGAAGAGTTAGCACATGTCAGATCTGAGATTGTTGCATTAAAAGATGAGACAAAGGAGATTAGATCAATGTTAAGCCAACTTATCAATCTTCCTACACCTGCATCACTAACATCTACTCAAATGGGTTTTTCAAATGCATTGAGAGGTAATCCAATAAATTACTATCTTTAATGCACACATCACACAATTATCATTCCACATTCTCTTTGTAAAGTTTGAATATAAAGGTCCTTAATCATTAGCCCTTAAGTTAAAACTTTCAAGTAATCTCTAAAATTTTAGCCACAAGGTGCATATGACTCCTTTTATTCTTGCCAATACATGAAAAGAATAAATATACATAGGTAGATGTTTTATCTTATACATGACATCAAAATCCTTTATGATTATATCACACTTGAGTGGCAAGCAGATGCAGTAAAATTTTTAGTGGCCACATTTAGGCAGATGTAGCAAAATTTTTAGTAGTTGCGTTTAAGCAGATGCAACAAACTTTTCAGTAGTAGCGTTTAAGTAGATGCAGCGAAATTTTCAGTGGTTGCATATAGGCAGATGCAGTGAAATTTCCAGTAGCTGCGTATAGGCAGATGTAGTAAAATTTTCAGTGGCTGCATATAGGCAGATGTAGCAAAATTTGCAGTATCTATGTTTGGGCAAATGCAGCGAATTTTTCAGTGGCAACGTTTAGGCAAATGCATTGAAATTTTTAGTGGGCGCATTTAGACAGATGTAGCGAATTGAAGTGGCTACATTTGACTAGATGAGACGAGGTAGATGCAGCGACATTTTAATCAAATGTAGCAAATTTTGTTGCATGCATCTGACTAGATCCATATATATATATATGTATATATATAAAGATGGACTACTTAAGCTTTTTCTCTTATGGTGCTGTTGTGGTGCATGCCCAAAGTACACATGCAGCCTGTTTAGAATGTTTTTTGTCATATTCTATGAGTGTATTTTCTTCCTGAAACTTATAATACTTAGCTCATTAGTCATGCCTCTCATGATTTTCTGTTTCTATCTCCCAATTGTCATACATATACTATCAATCTCCAGCTGTAATGCAGTCCACATGTTGTAAAATTTTCAGGCCTCACAATAACAAAGCTAAACATTGGTATATTAGTTTAAAATGTGGGCTGTGAACAACTCAGATTAAAGAACTTCACAAAGTTGAAACTATTAATGGTGCTTG
>JAYJMB010003555.1:0-13937 GCA_036873735.1 Pouteria campechiana
GTCTCATGAATACTTGCATTCATTGATAATGTTTATATTATCATTCATTTGTCAATCAGGCATAGAGATTATTAAAGGCTTAATTCATGACCATTGGTGAAATTGATTTTAGTTTGGTATAAATTACCTGTTTTTCATGAAAAATCAAGTTGCCAGCCACCTTCCAATAACTACTGCAGTGGCATGACCATAATTTTTTTTGCATTCTGAAACTGAAACTTTGAAGGCTACCTTTTTTAACAGGAACATATCAGACATTAGAAAACAGATTTTATGTGATAGTTGATGTTCGAGACGTGGCCAAAGCTCTGCTGCTAACGTATGAGAAGCCACAAGCATCTGGAAGATACATATGCGGGCCTCATTTGTTACGAGCTCAAGACCTCGTGTCCAAGCTGAGAAATATGTACCCTGATTACAACTGTCCAGAGAAGTAAGAAACTTTCTTGCATTAGCTTAATGAGAATGGGAACTTCAACACATGGAGATATGTGTGATAGATATCTTAGTTTCCATCTCAAACTTTCTACCATTTTTAGCTTGTTTATTCACCATGCTAAGAATCATTGATGAAGATAGTATGATCTACTCCCCAAAATGATTTACAATACATTTATTTTTCATCTGGCAGTTTTATAGAGGTTGCAGAAGAGGTGAAGATAAGCTCAGAAAAACTGAAAAGATTGGGGTGGACATACAGGCCACTAAACGAGACTCTTGCTGACACTTACGAATATGTTCGAAAGGATAGCCTTTTGAAGAAAGATTAGACTGCTTCTGCTTCATCTCTATACTTCTCTCCATCGATGTCATCATCACTATTGTTTTGCATTGGGCCATTTCTTGGGTCTGCCCTATAATTCCTGTATAACCCCATGTTGTAATTTGCTTTTGTAGGTGCTTTTTGGAATCTAATTGAATGAAGGAAATTTGCCAACTCTTTGTAATAGAAGAAAGTGATTAAAGACTATTTACAATTCTTTTTTGTTCCTTTTTTCATTTTCACTACCTCTTTCCATTTCCTTTTTTTTTTTTCCTGCTTCCCAGCATACATCAACTAAAGGCTGTTAGCATATGGTGACCTGAATTCTGTTTTTGGTTAGTTCGAAGATTTTGCTATGCAACAAACATAGATTTTTCATGGAAATCTATGACGATAGTGGAGAGATTAGGTTGCTAGGCCTAATATTGCAGCCTACCACGATCTCCCCAGGGTGTGAGGGCGGAGCCCCGGCTTTATGGATCATGAATAGCGAAGTGGCACTGCGGTGCCAAATCTAGTGTCGGCGGTGCCGAATGATTTTGCAGGGCACTGGTAATCAGCAAGCCAACGCCAGCGGTGCCAGCGGTAAGATTCGTACGGAAGGCTTTTCGATAATTTTGAGTATGGACAAATTTTGAAATTTTACACAAAGTTATTCGAGAAAAATCTATATGCACATGAGATTCTGAAGGGCTAAAGGTTTCCTATAAATATATGTTATTCCTGTAGAGAGAAAAGATTTAGCATCTTTGAAGATTTCTTTTTTGTTGTAATCTATCTTTTTCTCTTCTTTTGATTGTACTTAATCTTTGATATAATGAAACTCTTCTCATCTACCCGCGGTTTTTCTCCATTCAAGGGATTTTTCACGTTAATTTGTATGTTATATTGTAGTTTGTTGGCTATTGCATTCGCTTGATTTCTCACAAAAGCTAATCTTGAGATGAACTCAAAGACATATTTCTACTACTATAGTTGTAAAAATCTAAACAAGATGTGAGTGCGGTGGGGCGTGCATTGAGCTGTATTGCAAATACATAGCTAATGAAATAAAATAACAAATATGAAGATATAAAGTAATGTCTAACTGTTGTCATTTTTATATATTGCGATACGCAAATCCAAACTAATCAATATACTCGAAATAATTTATTTAGTCAAGAAATTAAGAATTATCTTGATCTAGAACCTTTGTGAGATTCAATATAAAAAAGTATATTTTTCATCGGAGAAGATTGTTAGCCTACTTGAGTATTAGTTAAGATGATATTTGAGACTACAGTGTGCTGGTTTAACAATAAGTATATATAATTTTTTATTTAAGACCACCTTTATGATTAAAAAATTCAATTCGGCCATCATATATATGGCTACCATATTAATTAAAATATTCTAAACTATTTTCATGGGATACTTGTGTAGGTCACACTATGCAAAAAAGTACAGGGCTTTATATAAAATATAAAAACTACTTAAATCAATCCTCTCAAATATATGACTGTCATCAAATGTTATTAAATTATTCATCTATAAAGGAAAAATATTTTTGAAAAATAAAAAAATTGATTAATGCTTGTTAGTCTGTTAATTGATTACATAGTATTTGATGACTCTATTTACACTTAAACGTTCTCTTAATCATAAGGTAAGCTTAAATAAAAAAAAATCATAAATTGCAACTGTAGGTCTGGGACTCTATAATCATTTTCCATGTATGACTGAAATTATTAAAATACAGAAATACAAAAGAGAGAGGTTTCAGGGAAAATTTTCTCTATAAAAATACCCCATGTGATATTGGAAGGAAACTTTCCAGCCGCCCTGTTCTGCTGAAAAGTCGGTCCTTCTATTGCGAAGAAGGTGGTGAACAAACCCGTAAGTGATGAACCGTTGATTTCACGTTGCTTCCGCTCAGCTCCTTATAGGTAGGGAGAGCTGCTCTACTAGACGACCGAAAAGGTGGATAGGAGAATAATAAGCTTGCCGAGAGAGAGAGAGAGAGAGAGAGAGAGAGAGAGAGAGAGAGAGAGAGAGGCATTGGAACCTAGGATGTTCTGGTCTTTTGCGCTTATGGGTATAGAATCTAATGTGACAGATATATGAAGTAGCTAAGGCGTAAGGCATTGGAATTTAGGATGTTCTGGTCTTTCGTGCTTATGGGTATAGAATCTAATGTGACGGTTATATGAAGTAGCTAAGGGGTAAGGCATTGGAACCTAGGATGTTCTGGTCCAATATGAAGTAGCTAGTGTTTTTTGGTATTTGGGTCAATATTTCAGGGAAGTGGAAGGATTCCAGTGGGATCTTGCCCTGGGGGATAGGTTAGGTGGGTGAAGTAGAGGTGTACATCTACGGTCTTAACTCATTACTGCATACCAATAAAAATGAAAGGAATTCTTTAACCTGTAATATTTGGGTAACAACACATCTGGCCATGTTTTGTGGGACAAAGATATTGAGAAGTCAAGGAACAATATAATCATATGATTTCTGGGGAGGATGGGCTGGATGAGTGCTTAGACAGTAAAGAGCTAGCAATGAACGCATGATGGGAATGCAAGATTAGAACCAATTATTACAGAAAGTGCACTTAGATAACTCTGCCATGCAAGCAAAACTATGAGTTGCATTCGTTATCAGCGAATTGTTTCGTGTTGAATGTAAAGGAAGAACAGAAAAAAGCATGGCTGGAGGTACCAAGAAAAGCTCAAAAGTTTTTGTTGCTATTATTGTCACTGAGGGTCAATTACAACTAAGCCTGTTAGCTGATTTAGCTTTATCACAGGCCATTTATCCATTTAAGCCATTGTCTGCAATGCTTTTTCACAGCTCTCCCCATGTCTCTATTCATGTGATTGGCATCTATCTGTTAAGTATGTGTTTATTTTGACTCAGCACATGGTATACGATAGAATATAGTGTAATTCGTTTTCACCAGCAGTTCTCCAATTTAGTTGAAATGAGTTTTAGATTATTTATACAAAAGTACTAGTCTTTTAACCTGGTATTTTTTGTGATGTTTCTTTATTTCTGTTTCGAAAAAGTATATGATAGAATATGGTGTAATTGAATTTCATC
Organism: Pouteria campechiana; assembly: GCA_036873735.1. Classification (NCBI taxonomy): domain Eukaryota; kingdom Viridiplantae; phylum Streptophyta; class Magnoliopsida; order Ericales; family Sapotaceae; genus Pouteria; species Pouteria campechiana. The sequence goes on from JAYJMB010003555.1 coordinate 3,842, forward strand.
AGCAGTTCTCCAATTTAGTTGAAATGAGATTTATTGATACAAAAGTACTAATCTTTTAACCTGGGATTTTTTCTAATATTTCTTTGTTTCTGTTTCGGAAAGGTGAATGTTTAAATATTGTTTATTCAGACTATATTTAATTCTTGACAATAACAGATAAAAGGGAAGGTGCTGTCAACTTTGGAAAAATCTCTACTGTGAGTATATATTATTTGACCAAGATGTTAGTTTTGACCCTGGAAGAGTGCATCACTGTGTCCTTTTTAAAAATGTTAATCTTCTGTTGATATTCAGGAGGTTGGTTGAAGTTAAAAGTCTTAGAAAATTTTGTTTCCTAGATAGATATCAATTTCTTTGATAGAAATCCTTAACATCTGTATTTATTTAGCTCCCCACTGTCTCCTAGCTATTACTTGATTTTTTTTTCTCATCTCTGTTAAAAATCTCTTGCAGCTGATGAAAAGAATGCTTATTTGAAGAAACTGGAAAAAGCATCAGAAAACCAGCAACTCTTCAAAGCAAGCTTGCTGGATTACAACTCATTATGTGTAGCAGTCGCAGGTTGTAGTTGAGTCTTACACATTGCAAGTCCGTGTCCTCTAGACGGTGCACCCAATCTGGAAGCAAGTTATCCCATGATTTGATCATGTTATCCTACAGATAATTAATAGATTTCTAAGACGGTGGTTTTTGAACAGTTTCTTGTTTGTTAATATTATGGGGATGCATCATCTACCGGTTAGAATATAATATTAGCTTTCAATTTGTAGAACCCAACATGGAATATTTCTCAGCATTCCTGTACCACAGCAGTGCCAATCTGATAACACTTCTGGTTCACCAATAATTTGTTGCATTTGTCTTATTACATTGAGTCATCACCTTCATTATCATAGATGTTTGAAATAAGTAGTAGTTATACATCCTAGTTTTTAATGATTGTTTAGTCCAGCATAAGCTATGGTGATAATGATTGTTTGAAATAAGTAGTAGTTATTTTGAAATTCAAGCTGATTGTGATCGATCTATTTACAGGCAGTTAGTAACATCGTGTGCATGTCACTTGAACTAAATGATCAAATTCATAGGGCCCATGGTAGAGTTCTAATAACCTGATCTTTGATACAATATTTCAAAATTAAATTGCAACTTAATGTATGCCAACTTTCAAAATTAGGCACAATTTTGATGTTATTTTTTGGTTTACATGGAAAGTGCCTTGTGATTTATACTACTTAATTCAAGTCGCATTTATGACTTTTTAGTATTTTTTGGTGCATGCATATGCACCTTCTGTGGAAGTCTAAAACGTTTCCATCTTACAAGGACTACTTGTTTTCATTCATACAATTATAGCAGCATATAGTTTTAATCATTTCTATAGCCTAAATGCATTTTCCATAGACAGGGTTTTCTTGCAATACTTGCTTATGCAGCTGTGTTGCAGGTTGATTTAATTGAGCCTGCTGTTACAGGCACGCTCAATGTTCTCAAGGCTTGTTCAGAAGCTGGAGTAAAAAGGGCTGTTGTTGTTTCATCTCTTGCTGCAGTTGCATGCAACCCGAATTGGCCCAAGGATAAAGTCGATTAGGAATATTGCAGGATAACAGTAAGAATTTGACACATTTTGCCATTTTTGATCATTTCGGTTTCAGTAAATCTCTCGGTTACTGATTTTCGATGAATTTGACATATTTACTATTTTCGATCATTTTAGTTTCAGTAAACCTCTTGATTATTGATTTTGAATTGTTCAAATAAGTGCTTTTATTCATATTTGATGTGCTAGCTTTGCTGCCCAACAGGCGAGCAGGAGACAATGGTAAATAGAAGCCGTGCATTTGTTGATGTCCGTGATGCGGTAGAAGTAGTGGTCATGGCATATGAGAAGCCAGAAGCATTGGTAGATACATATGCGCACCCCATATGATATGGATACGTGACTTGGTTGACAAGCTGAAGAGCATGTACCCAAACTATAACTACCCAAAGAAGTAAGTTTCTTCTTCCGTAATTTTACTAGGAAAGTCAGCTTGCAACTATTTTTGCATTTGTCTAAGCTACAACTTCATAAATTTGCCTACTTATCACAGGCAGGTAGGTTCAACCATGAATATCCACTCTTCTGATGGTCAGGGCATCTGATCATCAGGCAGGCCATTTTGTGTACAGGATTATAAATTGGCCAGTCTGGTTCAAAGTTTCGAACTGCGCATCTACATAGATTGGCCCTTGTGTTGAGTGGTGTTCATCATGGGGTGGACCTGCCACCTACACTGATTGGATGTTATGGGCATGGCGAACATTGTATGTTATTTACCCGAGCTGCTACACTGTTGGTTGTTTGAAGATACTTGCATTGATGTGGCGTCGTCTTAAGTTGTACCAATTCATTTTTTGTAATGGCAGCTTTGAGGAGGCGAATGATGAAATCATAGTGAGTTCTGAAAAATTGAAGAGCTTAGGTTGGAAATACAGGCCACTGGAAGAGACCCTTGCAGACACAGTTAAATGCTTTCAGGAGTCTGGTCTTCTGAATAAGGTCTAAATTTGTTTATGTTGTATGCACATGACATAAGAAAACGCCCAAAATGCCCAGCCCACAATGCTCATTATCCAAGGTCCAGTCGGCTGAAGTTTCATCCACCAAACTGACAGTCTGAATGGGCATTGTTTGTAAGGCAAATGCTTGCGCCCATGTCACACCAAGATAGCCCGGTGTCTCTCTCACTGTACTTCCGATTCCAGGGGCTTACAGTCAATAAGGAACAGAATGCATAGAACATAGACTATTGCTGTTCTTTCAGATTTGCTGGCGATGATAAGATTATCTGAAAAGGCATGGTTTTTTCTGTCAAGGCCTATAAATTTTTTTAATTGCAATGAATTTTTAATATCTAAAAATAAATAAATAAACGTTCTTAAATATGGTGATTAGATTATACTTGGGTTTGCATGTATATGATTTAATGAAAATGTAAGAGATAATGATTGGAAATATAAATAATGATAAAAAAAATTATTAAAAATAGTTATAGTATTTCCGCGATTCCTCTTTTGACAGGCGTAAGAAAGTGTTTAGTTAGTGATATAATAAAAAAAGGACGAAATAAAGTAATAAATGTGATTGGCCAACCTACCGTGATTGACCAAGTCTGCATTTTTTATGTCTTACTCTGCCAGCAGTTGCATGTACTGAATAAAAAGCAAATATCTTGGATATATTTTAATATTTTATGCAAATGACGTAGACTAAGAAACTCTCTGGCACTTATATTAGTATTAAAATTTCAATGATAATGACATGATAGCTCGGAGCAGTGAAAGGGAGTTCATTTCACCATGTTCACATGGAGATGGATGCGGCCAGACCTTTTTTCTGGGCTTTTTGATCGATGCAATACTCATTTGTCTTGGGGGTATTTTTAGATATACTAACGTATTTTATATTTATCATTAATTTTAGGTATATTTATATTTTATCAAAGATAGAAAATACTCCGGCATATCTTAATGGAAGTAATGATTAAAAAGAAAATAAAGAAAGATAAAATAAGTAAGCTTTTTATATAAAAATAAAAAATAATAATTTAAAATATAGATATTAATGAAAAAATCGAGTTATTAGTAATTATAGTGTTAAATTGCATTAAAAGGTGTCAAAGGGTGATAAACGTTTTTCACTATTTTTTTATTTATTACCATATGGGTCGCTTGCATTCGAAAGGCTTTGGTAAGAAGATAAAAGAGGGTATAAATAAGGTTGTTGGGATGATTTAGGTTGAGGTGTACTCTAATTTTAAAAAGCTCAACTTAATCTTAACTCTATTTTTAAAATTTTAATCCAACTCTAAATTAATACAAAGAATATCCAGTTGATTTCGGGTTGAATTTGAGTTTATAAACATGGTTAAAAAATTAAGTAAATATCTTTTAATTAATTATTTTTTAATTTTAAATTTGTTTTGAATAAATATTTATAAAAATTACAATAAAAATTTTAGTTTCAATACTATTGGATATTATTTCTACAAAACGTTTCATATTTTAATATTAAAAAATTCATTTATATCACCTATGTCATTCTTTAAAAAAATATGATTAAATTATCAAGATTCATAATTTAAAAAGACAAAAATTATATTTTGCTAAGGCTTCTTATCTCAACCATGAATCAACCTCACTCAAAAAAATAAACTAGCACTTAATAAAGATTATATAAATATGTTAAAGAAAAATTTTTAAAGCCAAAAAACAAAATAACTATTCATATTTTTATGATTATAATTAGCTTTCAAATTTCATTTCAAATTTTAGTTACATAACAGGGTTAAAAAGTGTCTTATAGAGCAATATAAAAGAGGAAAAAAAGTGCCCCCTGTATATATTGACACACCCCCCTGAACCCTAGTTGTATAAACCGACCGTATTTACACCCGTAGAAGAGAGGGTCCTTGCTCGTCGGAAGCAGCTGTTAGAGAGAGAGGCAATGGAGAAGCAGAGGGTTTGTGTGACAGGTGCAGGAGGCTACTTAGGATCATGGGTTGTGAAGCTTCTTCTCTCAAAAGGATACATGGTCCATGGAACTGTGAGAGACCCAGGTGTTTTCCCCCTCCCCACTGTGATGATTTCTTCATTTGATGTTTTGGTTTATGGCTTCATTGTCACTCTAATTGTGGTTGTCTTTTAGATCCTTGGATTAATGACTTTCAGTTCCCTGACTGATTGGTTTTCTTGACTTTCTTGTTTTCGTTGATGGTATTCGTGATTGTTTCTCTGTCTTCTTGGATTATTTTGTTTAGTCTCTCAGTTCTTGCACTTTTTTTATTCAAACACTGTAGCACTATATTTCTATCTACTTTTTTTCTATTTGTGGAGTTTAGCGAAGTTGTTTATGTTGGATTCTATATCTGGGCTTTGCTGCTTGTACTGTGTTGGGCATCCCAAGCTTTTGTTAATAACATGTCTAACCAGCGAGGTCAGTTACCCAAATCCTGTTATGTGATTTGGCTTTATCATGGACCATTTCTGTATTTAAACCGTTGGTCCGCAGGGCTTTAATCACCAGCTCTCCCCTTTTCTATTTTAATTTGATTGGAACCCAGCAGTCGCATATGTATATTTTAATTCACCATGTGGTCTATGATCGAATGTAGTGCAAAAGAATTTCATCGGCAATCCTCTGATTTATTTGGAATGAGGTTTATACTAAGTTTTTGGCGATGAACTGCAAAAGCAATAATTGTTTAAGCTGGGATTTTTAATTATGTTTCTTTTTCTTTTTCCTTTTTGGATTTGAAAAGGTGAATGTTTAAACATCATGTATCCAGCCTTCGTTTAGTTTTTGAGGATGGAGGATAAAAGGGGAGGCCTTGGGCAGGAAAGAGTGCATCTCCATATCCTTTGCAAAAACATTGATTTTCTGTTTGTCTCCAGCAACATTTTTGAAATTTAAGTCTTAGAAAGTTTTGATTCTTAGATGGATATACGTAACATCTTTATTTCTTTCTTCTCTTTTCTTTTTACCCTCTTCTGTCTCTCTGGAACTTGATTTTTCCTCATCTCTGTTAAAAATCTCTCGCAGCTGATGAAAAGAATGCCCATTTGAAGAAATTGGATGCTGCATCAGAAAATCTGCAACTCTTCAAAGCAAGCTTGTTGGATTACAACTCATTATGTGCAGCTATCGCTGGATGCAGTGGGGTCTTCCACGTTGCAAGTCCTTGTCCTCCAGGCAGTGTGCCCAATCCAGAGGTAAGTTATCCCATGAATCAATCATGTTATCCAACAGATAATTAAAAGATTCCTGAGGCAATGGTTTTTGAACAGTTTCTCGTCCAGTCAGTGCATGCACATGGGAATCCTGCTTTATTGGCACAGATCACTGTTATAGTGGTGCTTACATATTAAAAAAAAAGAGAGGTTGGTTTTACTATTTTGTGGGCTCACCATTTACAGGTTAGAATGTCACCTAAGCCTTCAATCTGTGGCCAAAAATGGAAGATTTCCCAGCATTCATGGACTGCTCTCTTTCATTCATTCAATCATAGCAGCATATGATTTAATCATTTCTGTAGTCTGAATGGATTTTCCATAAAATGTATCCAGAGTATAGTCTTTTGGCGGGTTCTTTTAGCAACAATTTCTAACTATGTTGCAGGTTGATTTAATTGAGCCTGCTGTCACGGGCACACTCAATGTTCTCAAGGCTTGTTCAGAAGCAGGAGTAAAACGAGCTGTTGTTGTGTCATCTGGTGGTTCTGTTGCATTTACCCCGCATTGGCCTAAGGATAAAGTCATGGATGAGCAGTGTTGGTCTGATGAGGAATACTGCAGGAACACAGGGGTAAGAATTTGACACACTTGCCAATTTCAATCATTTTAGTATTAATAAACCTCTTGGTTACTGATTTTGAATTGGTGAAAAAAGTGCTTTTATTTGTATTTGTTGTGTAAGCTTTGCCAACTGATTAAATCCATATCAAGACATCGATTTTTCATTTATTCCCATATCTTATTGAATTTCTTAAGTTTGTTGTTTGAACAACTTCATAAAGCCTGGATTTCTATTAGGTTCTATTTGTTTTGAGCTAAATGAGATATAAAGAGATGTAATTTAAATGAGGCATAAAAGTCCTATAAAACAAAATATGTGATCTCAACTGAATAATGAAATAAAGACAAAATGAAGGAATAGAATACAAACAAAAAATTTGCAGGACGAATATAGGAAAAATGGAAAATATAGGCCTTTTTTGATAAAGGTACATGTGATGATGATACGGCATTCAGCAAGGAAGATGAGATGGTATGACAATGAGAAGTTTATATGAGAAGATGAGATAACAGAAAAAGGAGTTGTGTCTCCATGATCCAGTCCATGTTGTATTCTTCCCCTTGCAATTGCCATTTACATAGTACTTGACGGTTTGTAAGATTTTCCTTTTATATATGAGCCAATCTCCACATTCAAATTTTGGTTGCAGAACTGGTATTGCCTTTCCAAAACACTTGCAGAAAAAGCAGCTCTGCAGTATGGAGAGAAAAGTGGGCTGAGTGTCGTGACCGTGTGTCCTACGTTGATTTTTGGACCACTACTACAGTCTACAATCAATGCAAGCTGCTTAGTATTGCTAAAAATATTGAGAGGTATTTCCTCATCCTAAGTTGTCAACCCTATTTCAGTAAGCAAGTCCCATGGAAATGGGCCTGTTTTTGCCTCATGAATTTCAACATGAGAATATGTTAGAAGTCAACTTGAGCTTTCAGTTTGGACCAAAATGGCATAATACAGAAAACGTCTCCATTGATTACCCTAGCCATTTGATTGGTTCTCATTAACTACTTGCTTGTCACTTCTAATACTAGATGGATGAGATCATTTGATGAGCAAAAGTCGTTGGCTTGTGCTAACAAAGTGTTGATCCCACCTTATCAATGCCTTGGAATAGATGCTACGTCATTCATTTCAGGACATGCTTACTTTGGACATGGCTGCCAAACAGGTGAGCTGGAGACGGTGGAGAATAAAGGCCGTGTGGTTGTTGATGTCCGTGATGTGGCAGAAGCCTTGATCATAGCATACGAGAAGCCAGAAGCATCTGGTAGATACATATGTTCGTCCTTCACGATTCAGATGCGTGACTTGGTTGAGAAGCTGAGAAGCATGTACCCAAACTATAACTATCCTAAGAAGTAAGCTTCCTCTACTATGTTTCTACCAGGAAAGTCATAGCTAGCAATCATTTTTGCCTTAGCCTAAGCTACAGTTCCATTTGCCTACTTACCACAGGCAGGCTAGTTCAACCATGCATATCAGCTGTTTTGACAATCTGATAATTACGTAGGCCATTTTTCGTACCATATCAGTAATTGGCCATTCTGTTTCAAACTGCCATTTACATAGACTGGCCCTCGTATTGAGTGATGTTCATCATGAGGGGGACCCGCCATGTGACCCCATTGAATGTTATGCACATGCCAAGCATTATAGGCTGTTTATGGGAGAAGATCTTCTGTTGGTTGGTTGAATATGCCTGCATTGATTTGTTGTTATCTTCACTTATACCAATGTATTTTTTTGCAATGGCAGCTTTAAGGAGGTGAATGTTGAAATGGTACTAAGTTCTCAAAAGTTGAAGAGCTTAGGCTGGAAACACAGGCCACTGGAAGAGACCCTTGCCGACACTGTTAAATGCTTTCAGGAGGCTGGTCTTTTGAGCAATTTGTAAATTTGCATATGCTGCGTGCATGAGACATGAAAACAGCCCAAAATGCCCAGCTCACAACGTAATGGTACCTTGGTCATGCATACTGTACCGGTTGGCTTAATTTTTTCTCCATCAAACGGCCAGTTGCAGTGGTACATGGGTGGTAAGAATCCAATGAGGTGAATACCCATTTGTCTGGGGTCAGATTTCTCCAACGCATTGCAACTGCTTTTGGGCAGTTTGATCAGAGGCACATGCATGCCACATAATGTGTGCATTCATAATCTCGGTCATCATGCTGGCTAGCTATTATATATGAATGATTCCTTTTCATGGGTGCTTTTGATTTATATAATGTACAATCTTGGGTAATGAAATTTGAATATTCCTTGATGCTGTTCCCATTTCCATCTTTAAGATGTATTGTGTGTAGGCAGGAAGCTTTGGCTTTCCTGTTTATTTAACCATGTCACAGGCTGGCTAGCAAAGGCTTTAAGAATTGTTTGAAGTTGATCATGCACCCGATTTTTTGAATTATTCAATAATCAAAAGCTACAAAAAGACAGAAGAGCAAGAGGACTGAATGGATGAATGTGGATACAGATTTTTACAAAAGATACCAAGAAATATGAGCTAAAAAAGAGTTGGTCTAAGATAGACAAGAATGGCATAGAAAGGTTAATGTAGCCAATCTTGTTTTGTTGAGAAATATCTTATGACGTTGATGACATGCTTGCGTTTCGCCTTTATTCATGGCCGGCTGTGTGGACTGGATATTCGTATTTCATTCTCTCTATGATTTGGCCTGCACTTGGAAGGATAGAGCATTGCCATGGCTGTGCGAAAATCTATCATGTTACTCCCAATTTTATCATCTCTTTTGCACATCGTGGGTAAGGGTTACATAGGGTACTTCTGTGGAATTGGTGGAACCATGCCATTTTCACACACAAGGTGAGATTTTAATCAAATCTAAGCCAATCAAATGAAACTGATATGCTTATCTGGAAAAGCCTGGTTTTCTGTCCTGTAAAAATTTTTGATTGCTATGATTTTTTAATAAATGGTCTTAAATATGATGATTAGATTGCACTTGGGTTTGCATGGATATGATTCTTGGAATAGGTTTTTTTATGAAAATATAAGAGATAATGATTAAAAATATAAATAATAATGAAAAAAAGTTATTAAAAATGATTGTATAGTGTAACAGGGCTCCCTGTCTGAAAAGCACCCTCATGCGAAAATGGTAAAACCTTAAGTGTAGGATCTGTTCAATGAAATTTCCGTGATTCCTCTTTTGGTAGGCGTAAGAAAGGGGGTAATTGGTGATATAAGGTAATAAATGTGATGTGCCAACCGACCCTGATTAACCAAGTTTGCCTTTTTATGTCTTGCCCTGCCTGTGTAGGTGCATGAACTGAATTAAAAAGCAACCTATTGCGGCTAAAAGTTAAATACTTTTGATATATTTTAATATTTATTGCAAATGATGTTGACTAAGAAACCTGCCCACATTTATATAGCTCAGAGCAGTGAAATGGAGCAGTCAAAATGCTGGGTGGGTTGTCGATTTCCGTGGACGGCAGGTTAGGACAGAGGCATGAATGTCGTGATCGGTTGTTAAAAATTAAGATGCTGGTGCTTTTGTTTTATAGGCAAGAGCTCTAGATGCACGGACACCTGACAAGTAGGAAGCCATTTTACCCTAATCGAGACCGTTATAAATTGTTTTTATCCATTTTTGAGCATACCCATTTGACAAAAAAAAAATAAAAATCAATTCTTCTAGCCTTCGAATTTATATCCATTAAATGGGTGTGGAAGGGGTAATCATTATATAACTAAAGTTTAAACCATCAATTAATTTTTATTTACAATATTAA
>JAYJMB010003556.1:0-13937 GCA_036873735.1 Pouteria campechiana
ATTACCTTCATGAGACTCTCTTTCTTGTCCTACGGTTCTCGTATACTCTTGTACCATCATTAATGTGAATACATGCTCCTGTGTTTTTTTAACCTTATTAAATTTGCCACTCATGGAAGCTTTTTTAGTGCATAGAAACTTGCTCTAAATTGTCTATATTAGTTGTTGCCTACTTCCTTATTCACCATCTACTAACAATCATTATGGTATTATAGAGTTTTAACTCGATGAATCATCTAGATGCTGATAACAAAGTCAGTAGGCTGCTTCAAATGACTGAACTTCTTGAAGCTCAACATAAGTCTACTCATCCATCACATTGGCTGGTTGACCAACATCTCACCGAACTTGCCATTGGGTACTTGGATGCTTTATTAGGTGAACAGTTTAAAGGAGAAGCTAGCTATCGCTTAATGCCAGATTATCAAGTTTAGGGAAATCATAGATGCACTAACTGAATAAAATTGTATAGTTTTTATACTTTTCTCTCTTAATTTTGCCTACGTCACTATTGATAAGGGCTTTTAGTTTTCCCTTTGTCACTACTAATAAGGGAAATGTTTATACTATCAAAATTGAAGTCTTTGTACTCCTTATTAAAAGTGAATCAATGAATTATATTCTTATTTTTGAAGTAATATGTCTCTTTATAACATCTTTGCTTACTCGAATGATGTTTTTACTTTTGCTATCTTTAATATGTCTATCTAATACTTCTTGTTTGGTTAACACTTTTGAACGCTTCTTTTTGAATGATGATTTAGTTTAATTATCATTTTATATTGCTCGACATGCCTGATCGTCAGATGCTTTTGCGATGTACCCAGCGCTTTATAATAATTGGCACTTTTGCTATGTTTCTGGCTTTCCCAATAGTCAAACATTCCACATAGAAAGCAAACATTTCTCTTTCCTTTTAACACTTCCAGATACATCTTTCCATCTTTACATAGGTTTCTGTTGAACTACCTTTTTCAAATTTCAAAAACTAAAGTTTTCATTATCAACTTTTGGTAATTGATACAAAATCTTCGTTTGGGGAGCACATTCTCTTAGCAACATTTGCCCATATGTATGAAATTTGAAGGAGACATGATAAAATGACCATCGATTTCCAACTCTTGTATCATGCCTTTGCAAAACCAGAGGTGGTTTTCGTGTGGGATCTTTATATAAAGCAATGTTGCGTCATTTTCTGATTTTCTAATTCAACGACTTATGCTCTTGTTACTTCCTAAACCTTTTTTCATGCTTTCTTCTCTTCCAAAGCTTTTCTATTTTCTCAAGTTCAACAAGGACTATCAACAATTTCAATGCTCATATCTTTATAGTACTGAGGAAGAGTTTTGCACCCATACTTTACCTGAAGGTATGTCTTAGGTCTTGCCTTCCTCTTTTACTTTTCTTCATTGCCTACCTGAGGGTTTCATCTCCATTTCTACCCCTCGGGCTTTCCACCCTTTGACCTTTCATTTCTACATAGCCTTCTAAGAAGCCTAGGAGCATTAAGACCATAGCACGGAGCTGGTCATTTATCCCCACCCTGATTCCTCCTCTTGTCCCTTTCTCATCTCATTCATCTCATTTTAATGGTTCTGCAAAAGAAGGGCTTTTCTTAGAGCAGCTTTAGGGCGGTTTCAGGACCAGAGGAATTCCTAGGATTGTCTGTGATTCTTATAGCAGAACTAGTGGAAGTGTCATTCAATAGGGGTTTCGGAGCTAGTTTTTCTTCTTCCTTCAGTTCCATTACTTCATCGGGTACAATGGAATAGGCTTCTTCTTCCCCATCATGTTATATCTATAGATGATGTTTAGGCTATTGGTCCCTTAGGTAAGGTTTGTTGGTCCCTTTGGCATAGCACAACCCAAGAATAAAGGGGTGAATTGGGTTTATAAAAGTTCTAAGAATGTCTCCTTAAGGATTAAAACCCTCTTTGTAGTTCAACTAAAAGAATAATGCAACTAGAAAGCCAATTACATAGAAGATAAGATTTTTTATAGTGGTTTGAGATACATTCTCTACTCTACTGTTCTAAGTACTCTTCTTAGTGACTTAGGTTCTACCATTGTAGTAGAAGTTTACAACTAAGCACAACCACACTTTTCTTAATTCTAGCTCAAGGGGGCATATAATAATTGATACCTTTACATTCTTTTTTATTCCAACTCAACAGGGTGTTAATACAACCTAACAAATTAATTGTAAGATACACTCTAATAATCAATGTTATTCTCCTTGAGTTTGGCCTCCACTACCAACTCAAGGCAATAACAAGAACAAATAGAAAAGGAAAAGTGTTAAACTTTATGAAGTGCTTCAATTTGAATGTAGGGGAAGACTTTGGAGAAGATTGAATCACTCTTTGAATGCGGTAGCAGCTTCCCAGGAGATAGGTGAAAGCCTTTAATGAGATACTTTGAAGGTTGTAGGGTTTGAAGGCTCTGAATACTTGTTGCTTTTGAGTAGGAGAAGATTAATGCATTGTTAATACTTGCCACTTTTCTATTTGAAAGTATGAAATTTACTTCTTTTATAATAGGATTTGAATTCTAGCCATTGGGGTAGGTGGAGTTCATTTAATATGAGGGAACGTTTGAATTTTTAACCATCAAGTTCTGAATTTTCAAACCTTTGTAAAAACTATTTTAGATCTTTGAAGTTTGTAACTCAACAATGTTTAAAAATGGGGCAACAGGTGTTTCAAAACTCTAAAATATAACTTCAGAATTCTTAACATTGTGACTCTACAATGCAACACCTCCTTTAAAACTCTGAAAGACTTACTTCAGACCTCTAAATGTCATTAATAAGCTCATAATTTATCATATTTTAATACTAAATTCATATATTTGGATCCTTAATTGATAAAATTTTATTAATTTATATCTACATTAAATTAAATATTATACTCAATGGATTTAATTTGTGTTTTAGATAAATTGGTGGAATTTAGGTCAATTTGGGCAAAAATATGCTATTTTCAGCAAAACAATCTTCATGAGGAGATGTACCATTGTTGAAGAATCAATCATATCCATTAATTAAGCATTAATTATGATGGTAAAGTGGGTTTATATAGCTGATTACGAAGTGGACAGCTAGTAGACAGATTGCTAGATACATGGTTGAGATCAATTGCTTGAAGATGAAGTCATTACTTCTATTGCAATTCAATTAGAACTTTCACTCATTATTTTTAAAGTATTTTTTGGAAGTTTTAATATGAATTGTATGCAAATTAGATGGTGGGACATGTATGCAACAATTTAATTGAAGAAGAACTTCTATTTTTGGATGACTTCTATTTTTGTATGTTTCATGCGCAAGAAAAATTATAATATTTCAACGGCATTTTAAGTCAGATTTTGGTATAGATATAGGCCTATTTGGAAAAATGTTTAACTTAAAAGTTATATCCTTTGAAATTATACGATCAAAAAATTAAAAAACAAATGATTCAAAGTTAGTATAAAAAAGTTATGGCCAAAATACTACAGTTATATCCGGAGATTTTTTGAACATAATGTGAGTTAATAGGTGTTATTTTAAGGCCATTTTTGGCATATATGAAGGATTATTCAGAGAAAGTGTTCAACATGAAAGATGTATATATTGACATTATATTTCTAATGAATCAATAATTATGTGATTTGGATATCATATGAGAAAGTTATGATGAAAATATAAAACTATTCCTGATGGACAAACTTTGTGTGTAGAAACATGATATTTTTAGCAATGCGTATTTTATACATAAACTAACTTGAGAAATTCATATGGACGTATAAGAGAACCTTAAATTGGGTTATTTAAAGGGTATTTAATAGAGATATAAGGGACTTAGAGAGGAAAAAGTGGTGGCACACATCTTTGGAGGAGAATTCTACAATGAGTAATTTGAATATTATTTTTCTTATTTTTATCATAAACTACATTTCTTTCTCAAGAAAAATTATTTATCCCTTCTTGATATTCTTTGTTAAATATGGATTGTTGGTTGATTAATTAAATTTCATCTTGTTTCATTCATTATGTTAAATGCAATCATCTGATTTATCTAATTGTCTGATTACCAATTGTGTGGATTAGCTTGATTATCTTTAAGTATATGCTTAAGGTAGATACCATATGCTAAACCATATACTATGCTCTCTGGAATGAATGAGTAAATGGTTAAGGTAGATGTCATATGCTAAGCTATTCTACTTAGTTTACTAAAGTTCTTCTGATCTTCATGAGTTTTCAACCTCAATTACATTACACACTATTACACTGCACATTATAGGTAATTAGAATGGGAGAAAATACTTGATTTAAACCTATATGTCAAATGGTAATAATCATATATTTGATAGAATGAAACTAAGATAATGAATTGAATCTAACATCCCAATAATAGAGGATATCATTGAGTGGTGAAATTGAATCTTTAAACTCCTACGACTTGTGAATCTCTTTTATATTACTCACTGCCATTGCTTTTTATTATTTCACCTTACGATTTGATTTGTTTTAGTCTTTATTGCATCTGTAGATTTAGAATAGTTTAGCCAGTAACTAAGTATAATTGAATTAGTTTGAAGAGTTCTCTATGGGATTGACCCTTGCTTTTCACACTATACTACTATACGCTTATGCACTTGCGAGAAATTATAATTTGACCATTAGTCATATTTTTGAAATGTAGTGATTTTAATAAGTTTTCAAGCTTCTGAAATGTTATTTTAGACTTCTTAATATTGTAAACTTTGAATTGCAGGAAGTCTTTTTAAATTTCTAAACATTGTAACTCTGTAATGCTTTAAGGAGGCAAAAAACTCTTCCTTTGAAAGCCTCTAAAACATTATTCTTCATGCCTCTAAATTCTTCATATCTCCGGAATATTATTCTAAATTTTTGAATATTATGAACTTGTAATGCATTGAACTCTTCAGCCTTTGAAACATTATTTTAGATCTTTGAAATATTATTTTAGATTGTAGAGTTACAATAGTAATGCTATTGTAGCATAGTACTTTTGAATAGTTACTGTAGCAACAGTCCCACAAGTGCTTTAGAACTCTAAAGTGCTACTTCAAAACTCTAAAAATTACTGTAGCATAGTTAATATAGTAGCGAGATAGTAGGTGCTTCCCAAGCATTAATTCAGGTGTCTGAAAATCACCATAGCATTTTACTATAACAAAGTTATTGTCGTAACATATTGAAAATTTTCAATTTGGATAGCAATATCTTCAAACCTCTAAATTATCCTCTAAAACTGCACTAACTGTCCTCTGAATATAGTTTTCTTATTTTAAAATATCTTCAAAGTTTTTCCAAAGATTTCTAAAAGAGGAACCATGTCTTTTTTCTTCTCCTCTTTTATGTATTCTTATATAAACCTTTGGAATGCATATTTTTGGATGTGTTTGGATTAATTATTTCTGCACTTCTTAGAAAGTAATATTGTTAGTTCTTATAGATAAGTTTTGTTATCTTCACATTTGACTCCACATTCTTCCAAAACTTTGTTTGCTTAAGCCTAAGTTATAGATAAGTTTTGTTGTTAACTATACACTTGACTCAATAAGGTTAGCTTAAGAGAAGTGGGGGAAAGGGGGTGGGGGTGGGAGTGTGAATTGAGCTTTATAAACGTTTCGGCCAATTAATAAAATGTACAGAAAGTAACAGATGAATCACAAAGCACATTGCACAATTTTATAATGATTCAGCCCAAGCTAGGTTCCTACTTCATTTCTCTAAGACAAATCCTTATCTTAGGTTCCACAAATATAATTGGTTTCACTGAGCTCACTAATAACTTTTACAATGTAGTCATTATAAACAAACTTTCTTGTAGAAATTCAATTCCAAAAGCACTACAAGTCTACCCACTTGTAGGAATCAAACTCATAATGCAAGTTTCTCACTTGTAGAAATAACAAACCAAAAAAATACATGTATAAGAATTTGCTTCATACTTAGACTGAGTTGTACATAATAAGAATAAACAGCTAAAGATGTTACTCAGTAAACACTTTATGTGTCAATGCTCCTTTGATGTAGAAAACCTGAGTTGAGTTGTTGTAGAGTGGAGTGAGCACTTATGGAAGAAAACTTTGACTTGGTTGTAAATGCACAAATGTATTTCTTTTTAATGCAAAAACATGTTTCTCATTTGAATAAAGTTTCTATTTATAACCCATGGACAACTTCGTGATCAATTGGAGTTGATTTGATGGATTTTTTGAATATTTACCTCTATTCATCTTGTGGTAGAACTCTGTAGGGGAACACTTCTATTAGTGAACATTATCACTCTTAATGACGAACCTCTATATGCTCTGTCTCCTCTGATAGTGATCTTTGTATGGCCATTTTAAAACAACAAGCCATATAAGCCTTTATAGGAGAGATATTGTCCTTTGTGATCTCCTCTGTAAAACTACTAAAAATGAACGCATAGGTCAACAACATAGGCAAATCTTTGTAGTCCATAAATTATCCTCTCTAGTCTCCTCTGCAGTGTCTAAAAGACTCAACTACTCCACTTACCTCCAATGGCTTGTTTTGCAAATCTCTTTAGTTCCAACTCTCCTCTATAGTCTCCTTTGTGAAATACCTTTCCCTTAAAACCATTTCCAGGCTCAAAAGACTTTTATAAGAGGGAACTTGTCCTCCCTGCTCTCCTCTATTGTGCAAAACTCTATTTATATGTTGCATGTCTTCTTCCTTCTTGACTTATTTTAGGATATGCTTGGACTTATTTTAATTGTCATTAAATTGGTTTTAATCCTTAAACACATTTGCTTTTGATTCCTTTATGTGAAACTTCTATTTTTTAGTTTTACTTCTGAAACACATGGGAAATAAAGTTATTGATGCCCTCTTTTTCATTCATATGTTTACTCATAATCAAAATTTAGTTATTATTTTATATTCATCATCAATCAAGCTATTTTTGGGTTTGGACTCAACATAGGCAACTGGGGAGGATCTCGATGTGTCTTTAGGATGAGTTTTGCATCTTCTTCCTATTATTTTAGAGGAAACCCTTTCTAGTTTGGGGGGCTTCTAGTGCAGCCAACCTATGTTTTGCCCTTCTAGCATTTGCAAAGGTATGACTTGTTGTTGTCCTTTCTTCCATCTATGAGCTTGTCTTTTATTTCTGATTATGTCCGTATTTTTTATTTTGAATTGGCTTCCTTTGTATCGAGGTTAACTTTGATTTTGTTATCTTCTAAATTTTCCCTCTCGGAGACCCTTCTATCATCTTTGTCAGGCTCGATTCTCCTAAAATTTCTTTTTATTATAGGTTTGGATTTCAAGGAATCCCTTCCTTTTGTTTCTTTTGCTCTTTCTTCTATGAACTCCGATGTAGAAGCTGGGGCAACTAATTTGGGTAGCATGAAGGAGTGGGTAGGGGTGCTTGTATTCATTTTTTCATCTCTCTACTTCCTTTGTAGGATTGTTTTGGATTTCTACATGTTAATTGCTAGTATTGACGACTTTTAACTTTTTTAACTAAGTACTTACCTTCTTTGTATTTTTTATATGCTCTAAGGGTTGTCATTCTCCCACTCCCAAATTTATAATATTTTAAAATGGTTGTCTTCTCCTATCTTTGTAGCAGTTGATTACTCTACACAACAGCATTGAATTGACCCTTCCAATTCTGACAAAGGAATTGTGGCTCCATCTTTACCTACTTCTTTCCCATTCTTGCTTATCACTGCCTTATTTAGTGGGATCGTCTCCAAGCTCCCCTTTCTGGATTGTTTTAACTTAGCTCAAATATATATTAACAAGCTATCATGTCCATTTGAGTAGTTAAAAACATTGGAGTAGAGTATTGAGGAAGTTTGGGCTGAGTCTATAATCAACCTTGTGAGAGTCATGGTCAATAAGTGAGACTCTTTGGACCAAGTGTTAGTTTGCAATTTGATTGCAACTCAAGGGAACTTATCTAAAGTTACATCACAATTGTAAGAGACGAGAGTTGAATCAATGAGGGAGCGAGAGCATTTCTCTTCATCAGTAGACTTAAAGCAATTGCAAGATCATGTTATTGCTGAGAACATTTATCTCAAGGCTACACTTATGGAGGAGCAAAAGCATTTTGCAAAGCTAGAAGAGATTGCTTTCATTTTGAAGGTGTTGGAGGAAGCATTGGTTGTTAATCAGGATGTTGTTCATGCCAAGTGAAAGATTATTGAGTTTACTCAAGAGTTTGCAATGGCTGCTCCTATGGCTATTGAAGCTTATCGAGATGTTACAATTACTGCAGGAGAGATTGCGGAAGCAAAATATGATGTTGTGATAGAGGTCATTATGGATAAGATGACAGTGCTAGTAACCCTTGAAGTGGAAGCAACAACCCAAGAACTTGCTCTTCATAACGAGATTGCTTGGCTAATAGAGGAGCATGCTTCTGTATTAAGGCAATTTTGTCTTGAGTGTTTGGAGCTGCTAGCAGTGGAGCATGAATACCAGGAGATAGTATTCAACTAGGAAGCCACAATATTTTCAAATAGTTTTTTCTTTTGCAAAAGGAAAATAATTTGAAAGTTCTCCAACACTGATGTTAGTGATATAGTTCTAACAGAATCTAATGAGGATATGTAATGCTATTATAATAGTGCAAAAGATATTCATAAGAGAGAAATAAAAATCCTTTATAACCATAATGCTTTTGTTTTTCTTTAGTGTTTCTGAGTGTTTTCATATTATAGATAGCTTAGATTTTTTCTGAGAGATCCCTTCCTTTGTCTGCTTATTCAGGTTTAGGTCTCTTAGAATTCTTTCCTATTGTAGGTATAGGTTTTGAAGGATTCCTTCCTTTATCTTTTTATTCAGGTCCAGGTCTTTCAGAATTCTTTCCTATTATAAGTTCAAGTTCTAGGTGTCCTTTCCTTTATTTTCTTGTTCAAGTTCATGTCTCCTAGAATCTCTTCTTATTAAAAGTTTAGGTTTTGGGTAATTCCTTACTTTACTTCTTGTTCAGACTCAGATCTCCCAGAATCCCTTTTTATTACAGATTTTGGTTTTGAGTAATCTCTTCCTTTGTCTTCTTCTTTTTCTTACTTCCACAAGCTCCAAGGTAAGGGCTAAATGAGGGACGAAGCTGGAGCATTCTTCATCAGTAGCGAGTGTGGAGTATGCATGAAGTTTAGTTATGGTTGAGAATGCCCATCTTCAAGTTGCTTTGAGGGAGGAGCCAAGGTATTTGATGAAGCTAAAGGAGACTACATCAAGCTTCTAGAGGAAGTGCTAGTTGTCGAACCTAAGTAATAGGAGATGGTGTTAAACTAGGGAGCAATACTATTCTATGACAGATTCTCCTCTTGCAAAAGGAAAGTCACTTGAAAGCTTTCCAACACTAATATTAATGACATAGTTACAGGGGAATTTGACAAGGATGTGTAGTTTTTATTTTGTTAAAATAATGCAAAAGATATTTCATCAATACAAATAAAAATATTTCACCAAAAATCTTGAATGTAATATGAATATTCAAATGACATAAAAATTGCAATTATAAATTATCTAATTTATTGATAATACATTCATAGATGCTTAACGTTTCAAGTCTTTAGAATATTTCTTTCATTTAGTCATTGTAGTTGATAAGCCCCATTATTTAGGACTTTTTTGCTAAACCTATTAAAGATAAGTAGGTATATCCACTCTAAATGGTCAGAGATTGTTAGAAAAAAATTCATAAGAATTCTTAAATGTAGCATAAATACTTAAATGATATAAAAATTTTAATCATAAATTGATTTTCTTAACTTAAGTTCTCCTTCCAACAAGGGTGATTTTTGTTGGTCCTGTACAATACTCAAGAGGGGGGGCGAGGTGAATCGAGCTTTTAAAAATTTATAGCCAAATAAAAACCAAGTGCTGAAATAAATGGAAACAGAGTCACACAATACAAAATAATTGGTATTTTTATAGTGGTTCGGCCCAACTTGATACCCACTCCACTCTTTGAGTCATCCTTTCTTGCTATACTCAGGTTTCACTAATCACTTATTGATTTTACAAACTCACTAACAAACTTTACAACTATTGGTTTTGAAGCTCACCAACAAACTCATACAAATACGTCAGTAAGCCCCTTACTTACTGTCCCAAATAATAAACAAAAATGTACAATAAAATGCCTCTTACACAAGTTGGTTGTACAGAAATGAAAGTGTAGAGAAAATAAATATAATATAATAAATATGAGGAATTTCATACTCCAAATAGTTGTTGTAGTGAATATTCTTTGAATGTAGATAGTGTTTTGCGTAGTGAAGTTATAAGAAAGCTTTAAGGATTTAGTAATTTTTTTTGAATTTTTTTTGTAAATTCTCTAACTCTTGGAATGAGCTCTCTTTACTCTTTTTAAGCTTGGATTCAAAATCTACCCGTCGGAGAAGATGACGTTCATTAAATGTGAGCGAATTATTAAGATTTTCCAATTGTTGCAACGTTTTTGCAGCTTCACTTCATCTAGAATGAGCACGTCTAGGAAGAAAGAGAGCACTTCATTTGAAAGTTACGTTGTTGGAGTCATTCATAATTTTGGATTGTATGAAATAATAATTTCGAACATTATCAAGATGATGCAGCTTGTAACCTCTATATCCGAGATGAACTAGCTTCATCCATAATGCTTTGGTTTGCTCGAGATAAGTTCTTTGGGCTTGTATGAAATGATTTCAAACAAAGTGACATTGCTTGTCTTTGCTTTGTCCAGAATAATAATTTCGGAATGAGTCTAGTTTGATCAAAAAACATTGTGTCTCCAATGTCTTGGCTTCATATTTATGCTTTGTCCAAACTTGGATTTTCGTTATGTTCAAACCTTTACTTGCTTCTAGAACTTAGATTCGCTTTGTTCGAACATAGTTTCTTTCCTTTTGAAGTATGTTTTGAAGCCTTGCCTTTGTCTAAACTTGGGCATCTATCTGATTTACTCTAGTAGCATTTGAGAATGTATCCAAAGTGACTTGAAGAACACAAATGATGCCAAACATATCCAAAACCATGTATTTTACCTTAGATGTTTGGATCATGTCTTTGAGCATTTACGTTTTGCTCCTTATATAAGGTAAATCTTGTCTCTGATTTCATATGATATGCGTTGTCCACTTAATTGAAGTTATTTTTCTGATTATATAGCTTGTTAATGTATACATGTAGAAAAATAACAGTCAGTAGCTTAACCATTTACTCAAATGCTTTTACTTATCATCAAAACTTAGCTGGTTAATTATATCATCATCAAAATCAAACTAAGGAGGTTTGGTTCAACAGTTCTACTTGATGTTAATCCACCAATGATTACATTGATGGTTTCAATTGTTGGACGATGCATCTCTCTTACTCTCTTGGAAGCTCTTCTCTTTTTGGAGGAGTGTCTTCCTGCCTATTATTTTCACCTTTTCTTCGTCACATATTGTCCACCACATAGCACTATAATCTTCTTCTTCTGATTAAGTTTTAAGTTATCTGCAATCTTCAGTATTGTAAACCTTATTTTTATGATAAAAATATTTTTTTGTAATTCTTGCCTTTGGGGTTCGGTCTTAGTATGCGAGGTTGAAGAAAGTGTTGGGTTCCATGGACTAGCTTAACCTAAGAGGGGAGGAGTAAATTGGGTTTAGAAGAATTTCTTACTTAACCCCTATTAAATCAATTTCTCTATTTTCATATTTTTTTACAAATTATGAGGAGATAAATAATAAAATAATATAAGGCAAGGAAATAAAATAATAACACACAAAACGCGCAAGCATAGAAATAATATAAACATATGGATTATAGTGGTTCAGGCTCTCTTGGCACCTACTCCACTCTCCAAGATTTTTCTAACCTTGGGTTTCACTATAACCTATTGAAACACAACTAGGTTTTCCCAATAGCTCACAAAAAACTCTACAACTGTTGGTTTCTAAGTTGACCAACAAACTTTTTGGTTTTCAAGCTCACCAACTAACTTATACAATGATGGTTTTCCCGAGCTCACCACCAATTCATGTAATCTGGTTTCTCAAGAGCTAATTAGCAACTCCTCAATCTGGTTTCCTAGAGTTAACCAAAAACTCTTACAAATGTGTACAATAGAATGCCTCTAATCTAGGCTAATGAGTATACACAGTTAAAGCATAAATTCAAATGATAGAACAATAAGCACATTACAGTAAATTCAAATTCTCTTGATGTGGTATTGATATGTGGCCTTGAAGCTCTTTAATCATAGCGGCAATTTGAAGTGAATACACTTGGGAAACTTGAATAGGTTTCTTGTTGTTTGATTCTTATTTAGCTTATGCAACCCTCAAGCATAGTCTCTCTCTTTAAAGGATTATCTATTTATACAATTTATAGAGGTTACGGACCATTTGGAAGAAGATGCTTAATGCAACTTTATAAAGCATTAAATTTTCAAATATTTGAAAATAATAATTTTTACTATAACAGTTATTATAGCAAATCACTATAGCACTCACAAAGACATGGCTTTATCCAAAATTAAAATTTGGACAAATTTGACTTTGGGCTTTATTTGAAAATCACCATAGCTATTTACTATACCAAATCATTGTAGTACTTACGAAGACATGACTTTGTCTAAAGTTAGATTTCAGATAAACTTAACATTGGGCCTGTCTAAAAATTACTGTAGCATATAACTATAACAATTCACTGTAGCACTTGTGAACAGCTTTATCCGAAATTAGTTCCGTAATGTTCATAATTTACTATAGCAGTAGTGAACAACTTTGTCTAAAATCTCTATCTGAAGTTAATAGCTTCGTCCAAAGTCTCAATCCAAAAGTTATTATAGCATTTATTGTAGCCAATCATTATAGCAAATTACTATAGTAGTTGTGAATAGCTTTGTCCAAAATCTCTATCCAAAGTTAATAGCTTCATCCGAAGTCGTAACCCAAAAGTTACTATAGTTGTTACTATAACACCACTCCACCTTTTGTTAATTTGGTATTTTCATTATATTTTTTTATTATAAATCATAATATAATTATCCACATAAAATTTGCATAAGTTGCAAAGCATGGATATGTACTTGAAATCATCATTTTTGTATTTTTAATATAAGAACTCATTTAAGCACAATTAGAAATGATCTAAGATATTTGCAGTATGATAAGCTAGATTGAATACATTATGGTTCATTAGCTTATTCTTTATGCATATAAAAAGATATCTTTATGAAGCGCATTTACATATGATCCAAAACATTATGAAATGATAAACAAAGTTGAAAACAATATGGATCAAGATGATTTCTCCTTTTTCTAAAACATCTAGACTTATATCAAGATACGTACATGCTTGAATAAAATATATTTCAATAAAGCACTTACAATTCAAGCATATATTTCTACATTTCAAGCTTCATATATTAGAAGCATCATTAGCATAAATTAAGTCTATTGCAAGTTTTGTTGTCATCAAAATTATACATAATAAAACCTAACAAAAAGTAGCCTTTGTTTTTATTTCTTGGTATATATATTTGCGAGACATGTTCAAAAGAGTATAATTATGATATTTGCCCCTCTCTCTGAAAGGAGGTCCCCTCCTCATTTTGGACTATTCTCTTTCGTGATGTGAGCATCCCCTGCAATCGTCTCCTTTAATGAATTCTTTTGCTTCAATATGCCTCTTAAGAGCTTTTAGGAGCTCAGGATAGCTTTTTGGTTGTTCTAAGTGCAAATGATATTTGATTTATTTGCTTTTAATCTTATTTCATAATGCATCCATCAATATAGCTTGATCTAATCTATCAATATCTAGAATGAGTCAATTGAATCTATTAACATACTCTTAAAGAAATTCTCCTTCTTTGTGCTTGACCACTGTTGTAGCGTAAATTGGAAATGGCAAAGCAAATTTTACAGCTTGACGAAGCTTCTAGTTCGGGCAGCACAAGCAG
>JAYJMB010003557.1:0-13937 GCA_036873735.1 Pouteria campechiana
TGCTGGTGCCATCAATCGGTCGGACAGCTGCTCGGCTACAGCTAGATGGCTCCCTTTGATTTTCCATGGCCCAACAGCTTGTTGATTTAATTGAATATGAAATTAAATATGGTTATTTGATTGAAAAGTGAATGCATGTTTAGATAATGGATATGAGTAATAAAGGTTTGTATTATTGCCAAAATACCTTTATGTGTATTTGGTTTGTGTGTCTATTGGGATTACTCCTTTAGATATTATGATTCCACCCATGAAGGGGCGATGTGTGACTATGCCACTTGTAATGGCAAAGAGGCCAGTTCTGGTCTATTGTGTGTAACTCCCCTAATTACTTAATGGGTGTGAATGGAAAACTCACAACCCTAGGTTGAAATGAAGGTGAGAAATCATGGACTATGTGGGCCATGTGGTCAAGATTCTTGTAATAGTCGTAATCGGGTTGCAGGGAAACCAAAGCACACCAATATAGTAAGAAAGTGGAGTTCACTTTATTATGGCAATGTCCACTTGGTGGTGGATGAGACCACTTTGTTCGTGGCTATGTCCACTTTGATGTGACTAAGTCCACTTTGTTGGATGCCTTTCGAGCATGGCATTGGTTAATGATGGGTGAAATATATATTAGTAGATTCAACATGCCTATCTGTGAACAGTTATGATGAGATGGTATGATGATCATGATGTTGAAGAAGCAAGTACAAAATCACATATTAGTAATTCTAAAGCAAAAATGGTCCACTTGGTCTAGATGCATATGGTGTAATTAGATTATTCCCATGATAGTAGTTTCATTTGTCTATCGTATTGCATTGCAGTATATCGTTAGTTTGCCTATTTTATTAGTTATTGTTTAATTATTATCTATTTACTAAGTTGCCTAAACTCACCATGTTTTATTATATGTTTAGTTGACTAGTCAGAAGACGGAGCCCAATGAGGGATTGGAGCTCTGAAGAGGGATAGATCTTGTTGTTTAGAACTCATTATCTTTTGTTATATTTTGGATGTATTAAAATGTAATTCATGAGTTAAGCCAGTGATGTAATTAAAGTAAATCTAAGTTGTATGAACCATAATAATTTGCATGTCATTACTTTACTAGTTGTATGAATGTTTTCCGTAATCTTCCTTTAAAATGCAACTACAAATCTGGGTGGGCGTTTGTGCATGTTCTATATAAGTTTAAAAGGGTAAGTTCAACGGATACTCTGGCTGTGGATCCTCCTATTACTTCCTTAGTAACACCTTGAAAAAGTAGGGCATTACAAAAAGGGTCCAACCAATATATAATTTCTATAATATCTTCTTCATCAATAGTAGAAGGGGTGGGATGAGTTAAACTGGATTCCATTGGATTTTTTGAATTTCCAAAGTATTGCGATATGAAAGTATCCATTGAGTCTATACAAAAGTAGCTTTCACTTGCTACTGGATAATTGATTGCATCAAATAAGTTAATATCACTTCATCATCCTATACCCAAAGCTTTAATTCACTCTTTTGTACATCAATCAATGCTCTCTCAATAGGTAATAATGGTCTCCCTAGTATAATAGAGACATCTTTGTCTACTTCCATATCTAGCACCACAAAATCTGCAGGAAATATAAACTTGTCAGTCTTGACAAATACATATTCAATAATGCCACTTGGGTGATTAATGGATCTGTCTGCCAACTGAAGAGAGATAATGGTGGGTCTTGCTTCACTTAACCCTAATTTTTTGTAAATGGACAAAGGCATTAAATTAATGTTGGCTCTTAGATCACATAATGCCTTTTCAAATACAAAATTTCCAATCACACATGGAATAGTGAAGCTTCTTGGATCTTTGAGCTTTGGACGCAGCTTCCTTTGGTTAATGGCACTGCATTTTTCAGTGAGAGAAACCGTCTCATACTCTTCTAACTTTCTCTTGTTGGAAAGGATATCTTTCATGGAGCATCTGTATGAGAGCATCGGCAAATAGAATATCGATGTGAAGCTTCTTGAAAACTTACTAAAATTTTGCAAATTGCTTATCCAACTTACTCTTCTTTAGCTCCTGAGGAATGGATATGGAAACAATGGGCTGCTGAGGAGGCAGTGGTTAGAATTTAGGAAGAACTTCCACCTATTCTTTGTTTTCTCGCTTGTCTTTTTCATTGCTCAATAGAGGTTCTAATTCTTTCCCACTTCTTAAGGTGATTGCCATGCATTATTCTCTTAGATTAACTTCATTGTTTCTAGGCAGATTTGTTGAACATATTGGCCATTTGAGCCATTTGACTTTCATGATTCCAAATCTGTGCAGATTAGTTTTGAATATGAGTGGATTGGTTCTGCAAATTATCCCTTGTCTCAACTATGAAATCTTCTATTTTAGTCATGAAATTATTTACCTTGGCCGAGAACTTATTCATGGTATTAGCAAATTGAACAAGAGCAATCTCCCTATCTGCCTTCATTTCTTACTGTTGGAACACTTGTTGCTACTGAAATCCTTGTTTAGGTTGTTCCATATTTTGCCGATTCCTCCAAGAAAAGTTTGGATGATTTGCCTTGGAATATATGTGTTAGAATATGAGTTGTTCTACCGTTGCTTATTAAAGTTTCCAACAAACTGTGCTTATTCTAGTTGAGGTTACATGAATGGATTGCTAGTGTGACATTCTTCATTGGGATGATTGCCCTAATAGAAATCACAAAAAATTTGAGGAGTCTGAATGGCATTTACCCCTATTTGGCTCTTCTGCATTTGTTGTGGGAGGGCTTTAACTTGAGTGATTAAGGCAAAAATAGGATCAATTTCATAAACTACCAGCTTCTTTGCCATCGCCCTCTAACTTGGGCATTGGAAGTTGTTGGTGGCCATATCTTCTAGCAGCTCATATGTATCATCCTCAATTTTCTTCATTAGTGCTCCACCTACAAATGCATCAATCAAGGTTCTTGTAGTGCTGGTTAGTCCACTATAGAAATTTTGAACTTCCATCCACTTGGGTAGCCCATGATGTGGACACTTTCCCAACAGTTCCTTGTATCTCTCCCAAGCATCATAGAGAGTTTTGCCTTCATGCTAGGTGAAATTGTTGATCTCCATCTGCATTCTTACTGTTTTTGCTAGAGGGAAAATTTTGGCAATAAATTTTTAAACCATATCATCCTAGCTAGTGATAAAATTCATGGGCAAAGAATTCAACTAGATTTTCGCTCTGTCCCTCAGAGAGAAAGGGAACAATTGAAGGAAAATGACATCATCAAAGACTCCATTATATTTGAAAGTATCATATATCTCCAAAAATTTGGCAATGTGGGCATCTGGATCTTCATTTGGCATTCCAGTGAATTGAGCTCCTTGGATTATCTACAAAGTCACTGGCTTTATCTCAAAATTGTTTGTAGCAATGGTTGGCATTCTAATTACAAGTTGAATTCTTGTTGTTGTTGGTAATGCATAATCTCTCAGCGACATCTATGGAGGATTGTCATTCACTTCTCTTGTATTAGCCATAGTATCTTGTAACTAACTGACAACTTTCCTTTTTTCCCTTCTAATCCTTTGAAGCATCTATTCTATCTCAAAAAAAAGGGATCAAATCGCCGCTCTTAGACTTTTCCATGTACCTATGTGAAACCCTGGAAAAGAAAGAAAAACTAAAATGAATAACCAAAATAAAAGAAAAAAAAATTCAAAGCAAAACTAGAGTTATGTATTTTAATATTGGCAAAACTATAGTCCCCGACAATGGTGCCAAAAACTTGTTCTAAATTTTTCAAATGAAAGTGTACGTATCATTAACAAGTGATAAAGTGTAGAAATGAGATCGTTCCCATGAGGACTTAAAATTACCAACTACCAACTACACTAAGTTTAATTTTTTTTTGAAGAATCAAAATATAGTAAAAAGATGGAAAGAGAAGAAATCTAAACTAATGGAGTTTGGCAATGACGTAGAATCTGGACAAGAAAAAGAAACCAATGGT
The DNA here is from genome assembly GCA_036873735.1 of Pouteria campechiana. Taxonomy (NCBI): domain Eukaryota; kingdom Viridiplantae; phylum Streptophyta; class Magnoliopsida; order Ericales; family Sapotaceae; genus Pouteria; species Pouteria campechiana. The sequence continues at coordinate 3,967 of JAYJMB010003557.1, forward strand.
TGAGACATCTAAGGGTTCCCGAGTTCACTAGATTAATCTTATTTAATTTTACCTATTTTAATCAATTAATATTTATTCCTATGTTGATAACAAATTTCTCTTATTTAATTATTATTCTTTCTAAAGTCATAATAATCTATCCCAGTTAGTAAATCTCCTAAATCTTTGTGAAAATTTTAAACTAACCAAGATGCATTAAGATCAAGAAATTCATGGTGTTACATAAACCTCATGGATATCTCTATCACCATGACAATCTTATGGTGATTAATCATGGTCTAATTCAATTATCACTTCTAAGCCTCAAATTGAATCATAAATCATGTTTAAATGGGCTGGCATTCTTCCACAAGCATTCAAATTTGATTAAACATTCAACATAGATAAGGAATAAATCTTCGTATGATCATTGCCATGTTCTCATCATTATCTCCGCTTATTGATGCTTCACTTTTGGAGTTATCAACTTTTGACTCAGCTTCAAGGGTGATTGTCTTCTTACCCTTGAGATCTTCTGCAGTTTTTTGTTTCATCAATACCTCATGGGTCATGAGAGAACCCATGAGCTCTTCAATGCTCATCATGTCCAGGTTCTTTGCTTCTTGGATTGTTGTTACTTTAGGCATCCATTGCCTTGATAATGACCTTAGTATTTTCTTTACCAACTTGGGCTATTTATATTTCTCTCCTAGATTCTTTAGCCCATCTGTTATCTGTTGAAATCGTCCAAACATGTTTGAAATTAACTTTGTCTCCTTGATGGTGAAAGATTCATATTCCTACACAAGAAGATTTATTTTAGTTCCTCTCACTTATTTTGTTCCTTCGTGTGCAACCTGCAATTTATCCTAGGTTTCCTTGGCGGTATCACAAGAGTAAATCTTGTCAAACTCAGAGGGTGTAAGAGCATAGTAAAGGTAATTCTTTACTTTGACATCTCTTTCAACTGCTTGGATGTCCTTGGTGGTATACTTGTCTTCTTAATTTAGGATAATCATCTCATGTTTGATTGTTAGCCATAATTGATAGTTTTCGGCAATCAAGAAGTTTTTCATTCTCATTTTCCAGTACCCATAGTTTGTGCCATCAAATAGTGAGGGTCTGGAAGTGAATTGACCCTCAGCTAAAGTATTATGGAAGTAGCTGGTCATTGGCATCTCTTCAAAAGTTATATAGACTGGTATGTAAGAAATAACAAATGAGGTCTACTCTAGTACCAATTGTTGGTCTATATCTAACTGGGGTGCACGAGGGGGAGGGGGTGAATTAAGTCTTTAAAAATTTTAGCTAAGTTCATAAGGTAGTGCTAAAATAAAATAGGAAAAATCACATAGCACACTGAGACAATGGTTTTTATAGTGGTTTAGCCCTTAACTAGGTACTAAACTTCTCAAAGTTGGCCTCTCTTGTTAAGTTCAGGTTCCACTAACACTTGTTGGTTTTCAAGCTCTCCAACAAACTTATACAAGTTGGTTTTCAAAGGTTACCAACAACTTATACAAGTTAGTTTTTAAAGCTCACCAATAACTTATACAAGGTCATTTTTCAAAGCTAACCAACAACGTATACAATTTTTGGCAAGTTTTCCTAATTGTTGTTCACTATAAGATTATAGCCCTTGCTTGCAAATAAGAAAATAATAAATAAACGTGTATAGAAATGAATGTCTCTTGGTAAGTAGAGTGTACGAAGTGTAGTTATAAAAACATAATAAATATAACAATAAAGAACATTAAAGATTATACTCCAAGTGTCGTTGAATGATTTGCTTTGAATGCTTGTTGGAATGTAGAGCAATGGAGTTGATCTCTTAGAGTTAAATCTAGGGAGACTTCAATAAATGCTTGAGTAAACTTTGTTCAATATTTTCTCTTATTTCTCAGCTACTCTCCTAGACATTTGAATCTTCCTTTTGTAAGTTGTGGAAGACATCTTAGCTATAATGGTTGTTTTTGGTAGTTTTTTGATTGTTTGAAAAATGTGATTTAAAACTTCATCATGGTTTTCTTCTTTTTTCTAGCTTCAGAACTTCTAAGATTAGCATTCTGAAGTTTTGAGGTTCAACTACCTATCAGTTACCATTTTGCACTTAATGCACAACTTTTGAGTTTCTTCTTTTAAACTTTTGAGTTATGACAACGAAAGAATTTTGCACATTTGATTACTTCAAATTCTTCTTAAGGTTGATTTTGGTATCTTACACTTTCATCGGTGATGGTTTTTCTTCTGAGAAACTTCTAAAATGATTCTGAATGATTGAATTTTGTTTATGATGAACTTCTTGAGTTTTAGCTTTTTGAGGATGCCTCTGAAGAGCTTCTGAGTTACTTCTGAAGAACTTCTGAGTGCATAAGCTTCCTCTGAATTATTTTTGAAGTTCTTACTGATGAACTTGTTAGTGCAAAGATGTCATTCTATGTTGCTTTTGTATTGCTTTTGATTTACTTTTGAATGTAGATTTTTCTTCTAAGCTTATTTTGAAGTTCTTACTTATGAACTTTTGAGTGCAAATTTTTGTTTGAGCTTATTCTTAAGTTCTTCTTAGATCATTTTACTTTTGAGGTATTTCTGGAGAGCTTCTGAACTATCTATAAAGTGCAAGACTGCCTTAGAGTTAATTCTAAGTATTGCATTTTATCTTTGAAATGATTTTGACTTGTCTCTGAAGTGGTTCTAAAGTGCTTTGATTACTTCTGAACTTCATTTCTTGTCTCCCAAGAAATTTTGATTTATCTCTGGAATACTTCTAAACATTTCTGAATTACTTTTGAGCTTCACACCTTGTCTCTGATATACTTTTGAACATTTCTAAATTTCACGGCTTGTTTCTAAAGGAATTTTGATTTGTCTTTCTTAATACTTCTAAGTGATTTTTACTTAAATATTCTTTTTAAATTAAATTCTTTGTGAAAAGTCTTAATAATATAAGTTTTAAGCTTAACAGTTACTCTCCTTAATTCATTTTAACAGATTAATGCTGCATCACTTGGAAAGTAAATAGTTAAAGCTTAACTCTTCACTTTGCTCATCATTAAAACTTAGCTGGTTAATTATATTCATCATCAAAATCAAGCTAAGTAGGAGGATTAGACTCAACATAATGCATTCACAACATTCTGATTTTTATGAGGATATCGAAATTAGAATTTTGGGAATAGATACTTGACTTGGCACTCGAGAGAGGAAGTTAAGTAAATTAGGATTGTCAATTTATAAACCAATGCGATGATAAATCAAGAATACATTGAAAATACCATGAATGAAGTATAAATGAAATCAATCATCTAGAGTTTTAATACCCTTGATTTACTCTATTAAAAACTTGTCCACTTTATTTGTTATTCAATTGTTTATTTCTTAGTCATCCTGATAAAGCTAGAATTATTCATAACAATAGCTAGTGATTAGTAAAATACACAAACCCTAAGGGTACAACACTCTCTAATCACTATAATACAAAACTTGATGTCATATACTTGCGGTATAATTTGTAGTGAACAATGAGCAAGTCTCACTATTTACTGAACCAAACAAATGGAAAAAAAAATTTGTAAAAGTGAACGTCTCTAGCTAGGTAGATTTGTACAAAGAATAAATGTAGAATCACTAAATGAGTAAAAACAATTTAAAGTTTATTGAAATCAAACTCCAAAAGGTTGAAGTTAATTGAGCATTAAGTGCATATTTTTAATCACCACGATGGAGTTGTGAAATTTTTTAAAGAAAACTTGGGTAGAAGCAAATGCTCTATTAAAACTCTTTTCTTACTTGATTGGCTTGAATTGCAAACCTTGTATAGCACCCACATACCTAGGGCACTATATTATTATATTCCAAAGAAGGATTCTACCAAAAATCTGGTGGAGTCTCCATTGAAATATAAGGGTTACACACTTGTACATTCAATCAGCATACAAAAACCATATATCCATAGTCCCTAGAATCATACATCCAATCTCAAGCATGACATATAACTATATAAAACCCATAACAACTCCAATCACACCATAAAAGAAATATCATGGCCTACAAGCCCTACCATACATCTGAAAATCATAATAAACCTATACATAATTTTCATCATATCTACTTATTGGCTCAATACACCAATAAGAAATAACGAAATAAAATTTCTCAGAGTTGTCACATCCCTCATCCAAGCACACACCTAGTTCGGGCAAACTCAATAAGTAGGAAAAGATCTACTTATTGACTCAATACACCAATAAGAAATAAAAAAATAAAATTTCTCAGAGTTGTCACATCCCTCATCTAAGCACACACCTAGTTCGGGCAAACTCAATAAGTAGGAAAAGCGAAATAAAATAGTGGTAGTCGAATACTTAGTTCAAAATCATATCAATACAGCATACTCAACATATGCAACACATGCTCGTATCATATTATCATATCTATATGCCACTAAGGCACATCATAGTCAATAGCCACTAAGGCAAGCCAACATAACATATCACATAAGCATTAGCCACCACGGGCATTTCATATACACATAGCCACCATGGGCATTTCATATAAACATAGCCATCATGGGCATATCATATAAACATAGTCACTTAAAGGCATATCATATCAACATAGCCACCTATGGGCATATCATATAAACATAGCCACCTTTGGGCATATCAAATAAGCATATCCACCTACAAGCATATCATTTCAACATAGCCACCCATAGGCATATTATATCAACATAGCCACCCATGGGCATATCATATCAAGATAGCCACCTACGAGCATATCATATCAACATAGTCACCTACAGGCATATCATATCAATATAGCTAGCCCCCTATGAGCATATCATATAAACATATCTACCTATGAGCATATCATATTAACATATATAATCACATGCAATGGCAACACCCATGACTCATGCAATGTCATTTCCAAATGCATCCCAGTTACATAAAAAAAAACTCAAATCATGATGTCATAAACATGTGGCTAAAATCAAATTATAAAGCAAATAATTGAGCTCCCAAATTACAAGATAGTGGAACAAAATCAGTTCAAATCAAGGTGCCCATGTGCCAAGCCTTAATTCATGCATGCATGTATTCAGAAAGAGCCCTACTTACCAGCCTTAATTCATGCATGCATGTATTCAGAAAGAGCCCTACTTACCAGCCTTAATTCATGCATGCATGTATTCAAAAAGAGCCCTACTTACCTCAAGGAAGATCAATTGCATACAATTACTCAAGTTTCACACTTAGCTTCCAATCAATGCCCAATTTGGCCTACACACAACATGCACTAACATTCATTTACTTAAGTTTCAAATGGGTATTTCTATTCAATTCACAACATAGGTGAAATCCAACTAATCAACCCTTTCAAGTTATAAGTGCACATGATTCAATTTTGGAAGTTTTCACCCAATTTACATTTCTAGTGATTTCTTCACTTGAATTCCCTTCTTAGTGTTTAATAATCACTTTCAAACATCACTTGAGTCATTTCCACAGTTGGTAAACTTAGTAAACACAAAACAGCCCTTACATGTGAAATTTCCTACATAAAAAATTCCATTTGCATTGAACAATGTCATAGCTCAACTTATGCATTTCCAAACTTTAAAACTAGGAATCAGGTTGAATTAAGTGATTAATCTCATAAAAAGGAAGTCTTAATCAAGATAATATTATCATGACTTAAGATGACCACAAAAAATAGATTTACATCCCCATTCAAACCACCAAATAGTGGGTTCGTAATCATCATTTCAATATGTAATTCTCATGATTTCAAGGGCATAAACCTAGTTGATTTATCTTACATTTGATACAATAATTCAAGCCAAATAAACAAAATTTCTAATTTCCATAAACTACCCATGTTGCTGCCCATTTTTGGGATGGTTTTCTAGATACATTTTAAGTGAAATTTTCACTCCAACATGACCTTATTGCTTCCCATTTTTTAATTCATCTTTTAATCATGCATTGAGAACCTATAATACTCTATTTTAATGCTTATCTAATATACAATTAAAGCCTTAATCAAATCACTCAATTTCAGTTTGTTTCACATAGAGACATTTCATCAAACATTCAACATGCATAAGTAAATTATCAATTTCAGCAACATGTATTAAGGGGCATTCATTTCCAATGACATACAATATGTTTCTAACATAATTAGCATTACAATTAAATGATAAATAAGTTGATTAAATCCCAAATTAATCAACCACGTTGTCCCAATTCATCATTCATTTCTACATTGCTTTTCATTGGGACATTTCATCAAACATCATATGTGCTTGCCTTAACTTACAATTTTCAGCCATATACATACTATATCATGTATTTCCCACAACATAAAACATATATTTAACAAAATTAACATCACATTAACATCATAATCAAGTCAATTAACCTCCAAATTCGTTCCATAAACTACCCATACACCTTTAACACCCAAACAATTCTCCCACATCCAAGCATGTTGATGTCCACTTCATGGACAGTAATATGCCCAAATTTCCAACCACAAAATCAACATATACTTGCAGGGGTCATCATACATTATTTTTCCCATCAAATTTGAATTGAATCCATGCAAAATTTTCCCAATTTAATCTACATTTTTGCATATAAGCCAAGCAAAATAGAAATTTTCAAAATTAATGACTTACCTCGAGAATTTGTGTGTTAATTCATCCCCAAACAAAACACAACTTGAATCTTCAATCTCTCCATGGATTTCAGCAACTAAAAAAATTTTCCTTGATGATCCTCCTCTTTGCATGTCAAAAAGGGATAGGATTTTAGGGCATTTGGTGTGGGGATTGACTACTCGTCCTAATGGCAAATTTTTCTGGTGGAAATTGGTCAGAACAAGAAGGTGTGGAAGGGGCCTCTAAGGCTGTTTACAAAGAGGGCATGAGAGAGAGAGAGAAAGAGGGGGCGTGGGAGGGCCATGGAATATTTAGGGTTTTAATGGTTTGGTGCTCTAGTGCACTTTCAGCCCATGCACATGTACCAACCAAGTTTCCACCATAATTCCTTCAAAAATCAAAATTTAATATGTCATTACCTCCTCCTTGTGTAGATTAATTACATAAATAATCCCCTCAAAATTTTAATTATTTATGTGCATAAAAATTCTAAAATTAATTATTTAAAAAGATTATCCTTAAAATAAATTCTGGGGTGTCACATTCCACCCACCTTACAAATGGTTTCATCCTCGAAACTCTAGGCCTTGAAACTCTAGGCCTCATTCCACAAGTAAGGATACTTAGCTTACATCACCTCCTCAAGTTTCCATGTTGCTTCATCCTTAGTGTGATTGCTCCATTGAATCTTCACAAGACGAATCACTTTGTTTCTAAGCTTCTTTTCGTTGCTATCCAAAATCCATATCGGCCGTTCTATATATAGCAAATTCTCTCCAATCTAAATCTCTTCTAGTCTCAAAACATGAGATGGATCCGGCTCATATTTTTGTAATATAGATACATAAAAAAACATTATGCACTTCACTCCGTAATGGTGATAATGTCACTTGATATTCCACTTTTCCAATCAACTACAAAATCTCATAAGGCCCTACATATCTTGGGCATAGGTTACCTGTAGTGCCAAACCGCACTACACCTTTCATAGAAGACACTATGAAGAATACCATGTCCCCCACTTGAAATTCCCAATCATGCCTCCATGCATTAGCATAATTTTTCTAGCACAACTTAGCAATCTGAATCTTCTCTCTAACCCGGGACACCTTGTCCACTATGTCTGCAATCATCTGCGTACCAACCAATGCTCTCTCACCAAATTCATCTCAGTCTAATGGTGATCTGCATTTTCGACCATACAATGCCTCAAATGGAGCCATTCAAATACTCGAATGATAACTATTATTGTATGCAAACTCTACCAATGCCAAATGTTGAGTCCATGCTCTGCCCCATTCAAGCACACATGCCTTCAACATATCTTCTAACTGTTTGCTCACCCATTTCATCTGTTCATCTATCTGTTAATGGTATCTAGTACTAAAATCTAGTAGAATCCCCATTGCCTTATGTAAGGCTTTCTGAAACTTCAAGGTAAACACCGAACCTTGATCTATAATAATGGACTTAGATGCACCATGCAACCTTAGTATCTACTTGTGATAAATCCAAGCATATTTCTCAACTATAAATGTTATCTTCTCAAGTACAAAATGAGCCACCTTAGTCAACCTGTCCACAATCATCTAAATACTATCATATCCTACTATAGTCCATGGCAAGCTAGTGATAAAATCTATCATAATATTCTCCAATTTCCACTCAAGAATCTCAATAGGCTGTAACAAACCACCCAGACTCTAGTGCTCAGCTTTCATAGTCTGGCATGTCAAGCACTTAGCCAGACATTTAGCTACATTATCCTTCATACCATTCCACCAATAATGTGCATTCATATTATTATACATCTTTGTACTCCCAGTTGAATAGTATATGGAGAGTAATGGGCTTCTTCCAATATCTTTTGCACTAATATTGCCTCCATGGGAATCGACAACCAATCTTTATCCCTTAAAATACCATCAGTGCACAATACAAAGTCTTTCATCTCCCCATCTCAGGATTTCTCTCTCATCTTTTGAAACTCCTCATCTACAATCTCTTCCTGAGCTAGCTTGATCTCATCTATCAAGGTTGGCTATATAGTCAACTTGCACACTTGTGTAACCAACCCTTCCATATACACATACAGATCTAAGCTTCTCAATTCCTCAAACAACTCTTTCTTATGAGTAAGCATACATGTTATTCTACTTCCTAACTTCTTGCTCAATGCATCAACCACTACATTGGTTTTCCCAGGATGATATTGAATCTCCAAATCATAGTCTTTCAACAACTCTACTCCTTCTATGTAAAGATGTAATTCAAACTTTTATGATTAGTATAAATATCACACCTTTTACCATATAAGTAATGCCTCCATATCTTTAATGCAAAAATCACTGTCGTTAACTCCAAATCATGCATCAAGTAGTTTTGTTCATGTAGTCTTAATTGTCTAGAAGCATATGCTATCACATTCCCATTCTACATTAACACACAGCCAAGCCCATTCTTTGATGCATCAATATAAACCACGAATCCTCATTATCCTGATGGCACTATCAACATTGGTGCTTCCACCAAATGCTACTTCAATTCTTGAAAGGCTTCTTCACACCGATTAGTCCAATCAAATTTACTTCCTTATGGGTACTACAATCATGGAAAACCCTTCTAGAAGCTCCTATAATATCATGCAAATCCAAAGAAACTCCTCACCTCTCTCTCTAGGGGTAACCCTGGTAGTTTGACTATAAATACATTAAGAAAATCCCAAACCACAAGTATATCTTCCAATGATCTATGCCCTAAATGAGCATCCACTACTAATGCTAGATATGCTTCACGCCATTTTTGAACTAAACTCATAGCTCTCATTGCCAATATAAGTTTATGTAATGCCTTGCACCCCAACACTATGCACTTTGACCACGTCATACTAGGGGCCAATGCAGAACGCTACCATTTTTCTTCTTTTTAAGGAAAATTTTACCATAATCTCACAATTTTCCTATTCCTAAGGGAAATATCCTACCTAAAATTTGGCAGAGTCTACCCTGTATTATTGACATTTCAACCATATATACATATATGGAATCAATTAAAATTGATATTTTTATAATATAAAATAATAATTTTATCTAAAATACCCAAACCCACACTTACATCTCCTCCCAAGATTGGAACCTGTAAGGCCTTGAAAATTTCAGTTATGTGAGTTTAAATTTTTTTTTTTGTTAATTTTTGCCGGTTTGACATTGGAGTATAATTATATTTTTGAGAAATTTGTCATGGAAAACTTATGAAATTGAGTGGATTATTAATATAAACATGATGATGAGGTTGAGAATGTATCAAAGTGTGTTAAATAAATGAT
>JAYJMB010003558.1:0-13937 GCA_036873735.1 Pouteria campechiana
GAGAAAATTCAAACAAAAGTTAAGAGAGTGAACAATCTTGTCAAATTTTATTATGTCTTCTATTTTATTTTTCTTTGCTTCCTTTCTTTGTTAGCCAAACCAAAGGCCCCATTACAAGCTTAGTGAAGACCTATTGATCCAAGTAAATCAGAGTTGTCTACATTAGTGGAGAGGGATTATGACAAGTAAGCTGATGAATTGTCTGTGAAAATCATTAGAATCATGAGTTCAATTATTGTAAGCTGACAAGTATGCATGGAGCATAAAAGGGCATAGCACACACATCCATAATTTTCAATTCATGACAGGATTGATGAAGTATGAGTTTTATGGGATCACTTGGAAGTATTTTAACTAAATTTTGAATTATGTGTACATGTGTAATTTATCTGCCATCTGTTTGATTACTTGAAAGAGATGATATTCTAATTTTTTCACTAGTTTGGTTACTAAGTTTGCTTAAGGATAAGCAAGGATTTAAGTTTTGGGGTATTTGATGAGTGAATTTCAGTTACTTATATTTTGTATTTTCAGGCTTAATTTCATGCAATCTTTAAGTAGTTTAATGCCAATCTCACATGTTTTTATTATATGTTTAGATTATTTGAAGAGTGGATACAAGGAGAGAAAGCAAGCAATCATGGAGTAACAAAGCAATGACGGAAGGCAAATAAACTAGCAAAAGGATTGGAGCTGAAGCAGAGCAAAAGCGATAACTGGCAGAGTGACCAGCTTGTTGGCACCGGTCAAACTGCAGGTTTAATATTTTTTTAATATTATTTTATTAAACAAAATTATTGTGTTTTGGAGGTTGTTTTTAGTAGTTTTAAGGAGTCCTTTAGCAAGGGGACTAGGGTTTTTCTTAGAGGAGAATCAAAGGATTTTTAGAGGAGCAAAATGAGGAGATTCGAAAGAGCAAAGGATATTCAAGAAGAAAAATTGCAGTATGATGTTCTTCATGAAGGGAGTATCTTTTATTTTCTTCATGAACTAATTTTATCTTTCTAGGGTGAAGATGCAGCCCTTTTTGATGAACCTTGTTATTTGGATTATTGATTATTTAATGCAATTCTATGTTTTTATTCATGGGTTTTATTCCAATCTTTTGATTTGTGTGATTACATGATCATTGGTTTCATAAATCTTATTAATTGTCTATGCATGGTTAAGGCACACACCTAATGCACAACCATGAGCTTCCATGAATGAGAAAAGTGGAAGGGTAAGGTGCACACCTAATGCACAACCATTCTACTTGGTTCATAGTTCATGATCGTAATGGGTTTTCACCTCAATTATGGTACACACCATAGGTAATTAGAATGAGTGGAAGCATTTGATTTAAACCCACACACCAAACGATAATAATCATATCATAGAAAGAACAAACTCAAGCTTGCATTGAATCTAATATCTAAATAGCAAGAGGTGTCATTAAGTAGTTAAATCTAAATCCTAGACCTTTGTTACTTGAGATTCATCCTATATTATCTCTTTAGTTTATTATCTCTTTAGTTTATTATCTCTTTAGTTTATTATGCTTATTAGTTTAAATTAACAATCCAATTTTTAAAGTTAGTTTTAGTTAGTAACTTAATTTAATTAAATCAGTTTGTCATTCTTTATGGGATCGACCCTTGTTCATGCACACTGTACTTCTATACAATCGTGCACTTGCAAGGTATTATAATTTGAACCATGAGATATTTTCTACCCTTATTCATTTAGAAGATATCCATACACAAGGATAAGCATGACATGAGATACTTTATATCTCCTCAGTCATTTCAATCCAAGGGATACTCTCTATCCGCTTTTATATTCATGCATACTACTATTTATGGGATAATTCATATCCCATTACATTCATATAATCACATCATGTCATAATCATCACATACTCTCATGCTCTACATACTCAAAAAATATTCACTATCCCTCAATACACATGTATTTACAACATAGATAAATATTATTCTTACACAATCACGGGACATCCATAATCCCTCATCCAAAACACACATGCCCGAAACAAACAAGGGATAATCATTATCCCCATCTATACATTCGAATCACAAAAGGGGCCGCCTACTTACCTCAGGCTTTTAGTTCCAATCATAATCTTGAAGCTCTCTGCCTTTTCATCCTTCTCAGATCATCCCATACATAGCCACAATGCCATTTGTAATCATGTGTACAATAGATCACATCATATTAATATTTCTTTCATAGTCAATCTCAAGTTATACTCATCAAACATATGATAAACACTGATTAAATTAACATTTTCCAACAGGGCATCACAAGAATTCTTCATTTCCTATAGCATTCACTTCATATAAACATGATTATTATTTAAATCAACTTATAAACAATTCAATTAAGCCTTTCATTTATTCAATTTAGGGATTACATAGATTACATAGCCTATACTTCAAAAACCCCAATTTAATCTAAACCAGGTCATGACCCAAAATTCAATTCACTAGTCCAAATGACCTCAAACAAGTCTTAAAACATCATAATCATGCCAATAATCATTTTCCCCATATTTAATTACATATAAGTTATAAAAATTAGGGCAAAAACACTAGTTATGAATTAGGCAAAACCTTAACCACATATATATCATGATTCCTCAAGCCCAATTTAATTCCAAGCCCTTATAAAGCATGCATACATCATTTCCCCCATGATTTCTATATCAGATGCATCATTTTTCTCCAAAATCGCCAAATTCCTAAGACCTAAACTTAAGAAAGTCAGAAATAAGGTGGGAAAACCCAACTTACCGAGCAATCCATGCATGGCTTTCTCTCATGGACATAAATCCAAGCTCAAAACTCTAGTTGGCACCATCCATTTGAAGGAAACTTGATTTTTCTCCCATTTTCATGGTTTAAATCACCAAAAGTTAGGTTTAAATAAAATTTTACATGATATACTAGTTAGGTAAAATGATTTCCTAGATAAATAGTAAAGAATCAAGCCTAAAAGAGGCTAGGGAAAAAGGGAAGAAGAGAACAAAACCAAAAAAGGGGGAAATAGAAAGAAAATAAGAAAAAAAAGAATGAGGTCAGTCTTAAAACATTGCATTGCTGCCACTCAGCAACCTCCTACCTCCCCAGGTGCCTGCCACCTGAGGCGCCTACCCCCCAGCCTCCTGCCAATGGATAGAAACCGCAGCCGCTTGCCCCATCGCTTGTTAGGAGCAATTTTAGTGCGTTGGCCATTACATTCTCATATGAATGTCAAATTATGTTATTTTATTCCATTTCACATATAATTTCAAGTACTACAACTTTCATGTTGACCACTTTTCCCAAATAATCCCACAAATATGTCAAAAATTTAGATAAAGTTGACTCATCTTGTTCATCTTGGTTTTTTTTGGCATATAAAATAGTTTTGGTGTATTAATCATAACTTACTCATATGATATCAGAATTAAGTAATTGTTGATTCTTTAGAAAGATAATTTCATGATCTATAACTTTTATGTTGAACATGTTTCCTAATTCATACATTAAATATGCATAAAATTGAGTACAAGTAACATATGTGTCATATTCAGCTTCATGTTCTTATACACACTAAAAATCATGGCCTAAGAATTTCAAAATTTTCACTAAATTCACATTCATTTTAATCTTAGCAATAATTCATAATACTTTTCACATTTTAACATCTTAGGTGTTACAAACTACCCCCTTTACAAGAGTATCATCCTTAAAACTTTAAGACTTGCTTAGATCTCATTATTTTCTCAAGTTTTCAATTTTGCATATCCCTTTAGTTGAACATTTCACATCTTGCAGATCCATATCACAAGATACACCACGCAAGTGATATTGATCAGATTATGTATCTAATCAATACTTTTCATATCTTAATGCCTTTGGCATTACAAACTACCCCCCTTACAAAAGTTTTGTCCTCAAAACTTTAAGACTTGCTTATATCTCATTATTTTCTCAAGTTTCCAATTTTGCATATCCCTTTAGTTGAACATTTCACATCTTGAGGATCCGTATCACAAGATACACCACACAAGTGATATTGATCAGATTATATATCTAATTATTCAGTAATACTAACACAATTTCTCATCCATGACATTTAATGTGCCAATGTAATCAAATCAACATAATTTCATAAAGACTAAATAAGTTTATTCCTCATAACTAGATAAATTCATGATGTTACAATCTTCCAAAACATGGAAATACACAAATAAGCACATACTAATACATATTAAAATGTATATACTACGACACTCACTTGCTTGCATTATACATATAAATTCAGAATGCGATTTTTATAACACCACATAACATACTACTTTATTACAAGGCATCCTTTAATCACACATGATATTATCAAATACAGTTTCTGTAAATCCAACACAAAAATGCACATCAATGTATAACCAAGATAATGCAACAATACAATACTCATGATTCATAATGTCACATGAATTCAATGCTCATGATACGCACTGCCACACACTCTAGGCCCAGTGCATCCTTACCAAGAACCTCACCGACATTAGGCCCAATGCATCCTTATCAGGAACCTCACTGGCATCACAATCTGTCGCTTTTGGGGCTAGGCATCCCATAATACCATCTATACCAACTAGGCCATCCAGACCAATCAGTAAGCAATGCTTAACCATGTTAGCTGCCCACCCAACCCCTCACAATAACCGATGGTTTTCACGAGCTAACCACTAAATTATTAGCAATTGGGGGTTTTCATGAGCTAACCACCAACTCATTAGCAATTGAGGGTTTTCATGAGCTAACCACCAACACATTAGCAACTGGTGGTTTTCATGAGCTAACCACCAACTCACTAGTTTCCATGCTTACTAGCAAACTTATATATTGGTGGTTTTCACGAGCTTAACACCAACTCACTATTTTGCAATGGTGGTTTTCAAGAGCTTACCACCAACTTTCTTTATTTAATCATGTAATACAATCACATATCATTTCCATCCATGCATCACATTTCACATATATCATAATTCACAACAATACATTTTTCATAATAGTTCAAGCTCATAGCCAAATACAATGTCAAATAAATCAGGACAACATCCATTATCCATCAACACATGGCAAACATGTCAATTTATTCAATCAACATATCAATTACATTAATGCCATCCAGGCATTACAATCATAACAATGTCATCCTAACGTTGACATCTTGACATTTTCAATCACCATCATACACATCAATGCCATCTCAGCATTACAATCAATCATATCATTCAAAACATAGAATAACTCAAATACATATAATAATTCATTTAAATAAAATTACATAAATAAGTAAAAGTTAATAACATTTAGTTAGAGTATGCTTCCATACTCAAAATCCAAATATGAATTACATATGCCAACAATACATATCTACACCTCATGGGTGTCCATTCTCATTACGTCCACACCATCATGGCGTTTATGCCACCAAGGCATTCAAATCTTTTCAAACTTATCCATATCTTATGGATATCATGTATCATATTCATATCATTCACAATACTTAAAATTCATAATATGCAACTGATTACACAATTTATTCCTTTCTGAATAACTCAACGAAACATACATACAAGTCAAGTTAGTCACCCAGATATACATTTGAGACTGATGCCACAACACATCATGCAGTCAAGGCACAAATGCCAACTCATGAAACTTCACAGTTTCATCATTTTCACTTTCACATTTGCAAACATTATAACAGTAGGCCAATAAGATGAGCCTATGGGTACCACTACGCTTCCCTGCACTACTCTACCCACAGTAAATAATTACTATTTTGTACTATTATGGCACTATCAAATTTATTTTATATGGATATCATATTCATGCCACTTAGGTATAATCATAACATATCAATGACATCCAGGCACGATCATAGCATACCTATGCCACCTAGGCCTAATCATAACATATCACATCATCATCACACCACATTCATATTATATCTATAGCACCATTCATATGCCCTCTATTCATTTCTCATGCCTTCCTATTTACCCTCAAGCTAGTGTTTTCTCAAAAATCCCCTTGGCAAGTCATTTCCTAGTTCTTTCTCAAGACTATTCCCATCATGAATCTAGACTTAGTGCTTTCACACAGGTAAGTAGGACTTACCACATAGATAAGTCATAAGAAGGCTCTGATATCATCTGTAATGCCCTGCACCCGCACACTATGCGTTTCAACTATGCCACACATGGGCTGATGCACAATGTTACTATTTCCCTTCTTCTTAAGGGAAATCTAATCATAACCTCACCATTTTCCTAATTTTAAGGAAAATATCCTACCAAAAATTTGGTAGAGTCTACCCTATATTATGGACATTTATAGCTGATATACATGTATAAAATTAAATAAATGTACATTTCTATAATCAAATGACAATAATTATATCTAAAACACCCACACCTATACTCACAGCTCCACCCAAGATCGAAACCAGATCATGATGGCAATGCATTTTTCAGGATTAATACAAATCCATCTACAATATCATGAATAATTACAATGGCATGCCATTACATTTAGTTTACCTCATTTGGAATAAAATACAATCATACATAATTACATAACCGGATTCCAATCCCAACATTCTAGCATACCATTAAAATATTATCTACTCTTGCTTGCCAATCCCAACCCACAGTTGGAATTCTTTACATGTCCTGTCAGCTAAAAAATAAATTAAGAAGGCATGAGTCTGGGCAACTCAGTAAGTAGGCAGAAATAGAGAATAAAAATTAGATAGGAACCATGAGTTTCCAAAACTAGAACATAAATAAATACATGCCAATGCAATCATACCATGAGGCTTACATCCTCATTCTTTTCTATACACACTCTACGCCTTTTAGGCATATAATATCATAACCATGCCATTTAGGCACCTCACATTACATCTGAGCCACTCTGGGCTCATCACACCATGTCATACGGGCACCCTATATTAAAAGTATCTCATACAGGCATATCCTTATAACTGTGCTTTTCAAGCATAACATAATAAATTATACTTATTGAGTGTTTTTCATTCCATCAATACATACACATTCACTTAATACAACATATAATATAACCATAAGGAGATCTACTCATCCCGTCTATTTTATCCAGTACAAACTTGGGATATTTTTTACCCCCATTCATTTAGAAGACATCGATATACAAGGATAAGCATAACATGAGATACTTTATATCTCCTCAGTCATTTTAATCCAAGGGATACTCTCTATCCCCTTTTATATTCATGCATACATACTATTTATAGGATAATTAATATCCCATTACTTTTATGTAATCCCAACATGTCATAATCATCACATACTTAAGGAATATTCACTATCCCTTAATACACATGTATTCACAAAATAGATAAACATTATTCTTACACAAGCATGGGATATCCACAATCCCTCATCCAAAACACACATGCCCAGAACAAACATGGGATAATCATTATCCCCATCTATAGATTAGAATCACAAAAGGGGCTGGCTACTTACCTCAGGCTTTTAGCTCCAATCTCAATCTTGTAGCTATCTGCCTTTTTCATCCTTCTCAGATCATCTTTTACATAGCCACAATATATCACATCATATTAATATTTCTTTCATAGCCAATCTCAGGCTATACTCATCAAACACATGATAAACATTGATTAAATTAACATTTTCCAACTTCACAAGAATTCTTCATTTTCTACTGCATTCACTTCATATACACATGATTATTACTTAAATCAACTTATATACAATTCAATTAAGCCTTTCATTTAAACAATTCATGGATTACATAGATTACATAGATTACATAACCTATACTTAAAAAACCCCAATTTGATCTAAACTAAGTCATGATCCAAAATTCAATTCACTAGTCCAAATGTCCTCAAACAAGTCTTAAAACATCATAATCATGCCAATAATCATTTCCCTCATGTTAATTACATATAAGTTATAAAAATTGGGGAAAAAAACTAGTTATGAATTAGGCAAAACCCTAGCCAAGTATATTTCATGATTCCTCAAGCCCAATTTAGTTCCAAACTCTTATTAAGCATGCATACATCATTTCCCCATGATTTCTACATCAGATCCATTGTTTTTCTCTAAAATCCTCAAATTTTTAAAACTCTAACTTAAGAAAATTAGAAATAAGGAGGGAAAAACCAACTTACCAAGCAATCCACCCATAGCTCTCTCGTGGACATAAATCCAAGCCCAAAACTCTAGTTGTCACCATCCATTTGAAGGAAACTTAATTTTCTCCCATTTTCAAGGTTTAAATAGCTAAAAGTTGGGTTTAAATGAAAGATCACATGATTTACTATCTAGGTAAAATAATTTCCTAGCTAAATAGTAAGGAATCAAGCCCAAAAGAGGCTAGGAAAAAAGGGAAGAAGAGAACGAAACCAAAAGGGGAGAATAGGAAGAAAATAAGAAAAAAGGAATGGGGTTAGCCTTAAAACATCATGTTGCTACCACTCGATAGCCTCTTGCCTCCTCAGGCACCTACCCCATAGCCTCCTGCTGATGGATAGAAACCGCAGCCACTTGCTCCACCACCTTCTAGGATCAGTCTTAGTACACTGGCCATAACTTTCTCATATGAACTTCAAATTAAGTTATTTTTATTCCATTGGATAGATAATTTCAAGGTACACAACTTTTATATTTACCACTTTTCCCAATTAAACTTACAAATATGTTAAAAATTTAGATAAAGTTGACTCATCTCGTTCATCTTGTTATTTGTTTTTAGCATACAAAATAGTTTCGGTGTATTAATCATAACTTACTCATATGACATCAAAATCAAGTGATTCTTGATTTTTTAAAAAGATAATTTCATGATATATAACTTTTATGTTGAATAATTTTCCTAATTTATTCATTAAATATGCCTAAAATTGAGTACAAGTAACAATTGTGTCATATTCAACTTCATGTTCTTATATACTTACACTTAAATCATGGTCTAAGAATTTCAAAATTTTTCCTAAATTCACATTCATTATACCCTTAGTAATAATTCACAATACTTTTCATATTTTAATGCCTTGAGCATTATAGTTTCCAAGCTTACCAACTAACTTACTAGTTTTTCAAGCTAACCAAAAGCTTTTACGAATTATTAGTTTCATAGAGCTTACTAACTAACTCACTTGTTTTTTCAAATGGAAATGCATAGATTAATGCCTCTTATTGAGGAAGACATGTACAAAAATTAAAACTCAATTTAATGAACAAAGCATGCAATTAGATCAGATTCAAACTCCTTTTGAAGTTGACACAAATCTGATTTTGAAGGCTTTGAATGCTTTGGTAGTGTTGTAGCAGTTGGAGTTGAATGATGGAAGATTGTGAATGCTCTTCTTGAATCAGATGATTTTTACTGTGTTCTTTGATTATTTTAAGTGTTGCCTTAATCATCTTTATATAGGCTTTGAAAATATTTAGCCATTGCAACCTTAAGCATCATTTCAAATTAGTTAGGAAAAGTTGGTAATGACTTTTGTATTCTATTGGGGTTCAGAAATTCTCAGTATAGTTTCCAGAACTTCTGTCATTTGGCCCATAAGTTAATAGAACTTCTAAAGTGGTTCTTCAGAATTTCTATAATAATTAATTTCTTAGCGGTATTCTCTTTAGATTTTCTGTACATTGATTTATTCTTCAATGGTCATATTCTAAGCTTTTGAAGAACTTCTAAGTAACTTCTGATATACCTATGAAATTTTGACTTTGCTTCTGTTATTCTTCTTTAACTCATGCTTTCTTGAAAACACCTTTGAGAATGTTTTTGAGTTGCTTCTGAGGATCTTCTGTGTATTATGTCAACATTTTGATTTGCTTCTATCATACCAAAGTTTCTTCTAGCATAATTCTATATGGCTTGATATTTCTTTTGAGGTACTTCTGAGTATGGAATGATTCTTTTATTTTAATTCTAAGGGTTGATTTTACTTCTGATATTTTTCTATCTTTTTTCTGAAGGTCTTCTGAGAAGATTCTGACTTGAGTATTTATTTTTGGATTAATTATGTATGCCTGAGTATTGTTTTTGATTGTTCTTCTTAAGAAATTTTAAGTGTAGATAGTTTCTCTGTTTAGCTTCTGACATACTTCTGTAATTCTGAGAAAATTTCTGTTTGTCTTTTGATGTGCAATAATGCTACATCCTGATTCTGAGGAGGTTCTGATCTGCTTCTGGCATGGTTCTAAGATACATTTGCTAACTTCTAAATACTTCTGAGTTTCATATTATGTTTCTGATGGGGTTCTGAAGTACTTCTGACAAGGTTCTAATTTGTTTCTTGAATTTTTCTTAACTTCTAACTTTTATGCTAAATTTCATATTTGATTTACTTAGTGATTTTTGAATGACCTTTTATTTGAGAATTCCTTTTAAATATCTTCCTTTGAAGGGTTAATATAATAATTTTACAATTAATAACTTTTATTACTTGTAGTTACTCTCCTTAATCTGTTTTGATATTTAAATGTTGCATCACTTGGAAAGTAATTTGTTAGTACCTTACTTCTTCACTCATTTGTTTGTTCATCATCAAAACTAGGTTGTTTAATCTCATTCATCATCAAAATCAAGTTTAGTAAAGGGGTTATACTTAACATTCTCCCCCTTTTTGATGATGACAAAACATATAAGTAATAAACCTTTTATAAAAATAATTCAGATAATGCAATGTATGCAATGTACTTCTATTTACTTAGTGGGGCTCCCTCTACCCT
The DNA here is from genome assembly GCA_036873735.1 of Pouteria campechiana. Classification (NCBI taxonomy): domain Eukaryota; kingdom Viridiplantae; phylum Streptophyta; class Magnoliopsida; order Ericales; family Sapotaceae; genus Pouteria; species Pouteria campechiana. Next base: position 10,814 of record JAYJMB010003558.1, read on the forward strand.
GAGTGTACTTAGTTATAATTTTTTATTTTTCTCATTTCTTTCTTCTATTATTTTTCTCCCCCTTTTTTTCATAATAAAAAAAATTAATTGAAAGGGAATAAGAAAGAGATTGCATTAAAATGATAAAATGTATATATATACATCAAAGTGACAGATAAATTATAGAGCAAGAGAATTGAGATACATTGGAACAAAATGAGATACATCATGGCAAATTGAGATACAACCGAAAAAGCATACCATAAAAAAATCACATGGAATAATGAATGTAGCTAGAAAAGGAAGATGTGAGTTAAATATAGGAACTAAGTTAGGTTCTTGACTTTCTAGTGTAGGTTAGAGAGGAAAGAAGTGTGGTTATGGAGGTAGGTTTTTGAGTTGGTTGTTTGGAAGATGACCTAGGTTTCGATACAACCTTTTTAATTTTGGGAGGAGGGGGGGGGGGGGACAAAAGTGGGATGTTTGGATGTTGTAGTAGGTGGTTCATGGGTTAAAAAGGGGCTTTTATAGGTTAAAACATAAATGATATTAATACGGTCTTTGAAGGTGGGGTCTAAGAGTTCAAAAAAAAGAGGAGGTTGTTTCTTGAGAATGGCTTCTGTGTTGGCATTGAATCGAGCCATGTATTCTACATAATACAAAGAGTAGAGAGGAGAAGAAGCCTTTTTATCAACTTTGGGAGGTGGAATTATTGGTTTCCTCTTTGTTTGGTTTGTACAATTTATTTTATGGGAACAAAAGGTGGTTTTCTGGATGTTTTTAGTTTTGGAGCTATTTTTGGAGAAGGTGGTGTTTTTGGTTTTGGTGAGGGGACTAGTTTTGGAATAACACACCCATATTTTGTGAAGAAGTAATGAATTAACAAATTTTGGATAATGAAAGGGAAGATTGTCAACAATAGCTTGCAGGTTAGCATTAGAATAGAATGAAAACTCTTCCTCAATTGTGACAGTGATATTGAGAGGTCCTGAGGGAGATGGAATGTTGTTCTTAGAGGCCTTAATGCTAGAAGCATTTGAAGAAGTTTCTCAGTATATGCATCCTAAAAAGATTCTAATTGATGGATGTTGCTTTTATGGCCAATGGGTGTGAGAGGAGGATTAGGGATCAATTGAATTCTGGAAGGATCAATCTAATCGGTGATTTGTGAAAGTGGTAGTGCTAAAGGCTGGATAATGAGGATAGAAACATTCTAGAGATGGCAGAATTGCTATCGGATTAAGCTTTGAATTCAGAATATGTGAGTTTGATTGGATGAAAAACACGAAGAAGAATATCACAATTCTCATCAACTAGTTTTGAAGAAGGTGGAGGAGTTGGAGCTCTTTTCTGAAGATGTGGAGGAAGCTCTTCAATTTGATTTGGAATAATTTCTTCTAACAAAATAAGACCATAATAAGTTTAGTCCATATATACTATTGGTAGTACAGGAAGGAAATAAATCCTAGAAAGTGGTCAGGTGAAATATGTTCCATTCTTAATAGTGGCTCTATAGGGATTAGAAAGATATTCTTCTGGCAGATTGGGTAATGGTTCAATGGGTATGAATTTTGGGAAGACTAAAGAGGGTTGTGTTTGTGTAGGAGTTTGAATGATAACTTCAGATTGTTCAGCCTAAGGCTAGACAACTTCTAGAGCTGGAGTGAATGCATGTGAAATGAAAGATGATGAATGAGTAGGAAAATGAATGGGTGAAGGAGATTTTTAATGTTGTTGGTGAGAGAATGGGTAGGATGGTGAATGGTGGGTTTGATGTTGGGTTTTGATAGCTTCAATTTGAGCACTTAGTGTATTTATCTTGTGAGCCAATGATTCCAAAATTGAATCCATCTTTAGGTTAACATTTGAGTTTTGGGTTTTAAGGTTGGTTAACCTTGTGAGGGTGGGTAGTAGATGGGCTGAAAGAATGGTGTCAAAGTTTTGTGGAATTGACTAGGTGGGTTGTTGAGGTTGAGGAATGGAAGACTGTTTTTGAGTTTGGGTAGGTGTGCAGGGCACTGTTGCTATACTTTCCTCTCTATCCTCTTATTCTATCTCTTCTTCATTTCTTTCTATGGCTTATACTCTTATGTTTGTTGCTTCTTCCACAATCTCTTCCCTATCTATTCTTTCTTCTTCAATTCTTGTTCTCTTCATTTGTTTTTCTTTTCTTTGCTTCTGAGAAATCCAGCCTTGTGGAGTTGATTTGAAGACTATTCTCTTCAAAGTATCTCTGTTGATTGTTTCTCTTGCTATGAATTCTTTTTTGTCTTCTTTGGGAAGATCAATAGTTGCTATCCTCAGAAATTTGCTCATTATTATCCCATAAGGAAGATAATACTCGGTTGATGTCTTTACTAAGTATAGTCGATCAGCAACCATTTAAGCAAGATATATTCTCTTCCTATTTCTCATAGCTCATGAAATTTTGGCTTCCTTATCAAAGTTTTGATCTGTGCCTCCTGACTTTGGGTATATGTTATCGAATATCAACATATGAGCAAGCTTAAGATCTAAATTCAGATGGTTGACATGCAAGTAATTTCTTTTTAACTTTTAACTTTCATGCCATGTTTATGAACAGATTATGATTTACTTCTTAGTGATTTTAGAAATACCTTTTATTTGAACCTTCCCTTTGAATATCTTCCTTTGAAGGGTTAATGTAGTAATTTTACAATTAACATATTTTATTACTTGTAGTTACTCTTCTTAATCCATTTTGATATTTAAATGTTGAAAACTTGGAAAGTAATCTGTTAGTACCTTAATTATTCACTCAATTGTTTGTTCATCATCAAAACTAAGTTGTTTAATCTCATTCATCATAAAAAAAAGCTTAGTAAAAGGGTTAGACTTAACACATTATACATTGTTTGGAAACTTTTAAATACTATCATATACAAATACATAATGGAATCATAATTCCTATTTATCATAGTAATAGGATCTTCCGCATGGCTCACAATTACCTTGTTGTTAGCCCCAATAGCTAACTTGTTAACTAAAAATATATCATAAGAAGGGGTGAGTATGGGCAAACTCAGTAAGTAGGAAATTAAAAAAATAATTGATGGTTCAAATTTAATACCTCGCAAGTGCACGGTCGATGTATAGTCTAGTGTGCTTATGCAAGGGTCGATCC
>JAYJMB010003559.1:0-13936 GCA_036873735.1 Pouteria campechiana
CTACCCATTTGGTGAATCATATACCCAAATAAATTTTTCATCCATTCTTTTCATAATTTCATCATTTATTTTTCAATCAAATGTGATTAAATTAAAATTTTCCAGAACTTATCGGTAACTCAATTTTATGGCTTTCCACAAGTAATTTTTAATTTTTCTTCACCTATTATAGCAATTAACATATATCCTCATCATCCTCACATTAATATAGTTATTTCATCCATTTATATAATTGTTTTGATAATAAAATTCCTCAAAAATTTAATTTTATAGTATGCCACAGTATGCCACAGTATGCCACATTGTAAAAATTACCCAAACTTTACAATAGTGACAATTTACATTTTTTAAATTTCCAGGGCCTTACAACAACAACTACATGCAGTTATGTATTTAGCTTCAATAATTGATAATGTCGTAGATGTCTATTTCCTTTAGAACTAGGATATGATCATGCTTCCAGGGAATTGGCATGTCCTCGAGGTACTCTTTTTGTTTGCTTTATAATTAGTAAAATCTGCATTTGAGTACCCTACTAATTCAAAGTTAGATCCTTTTGGATACCATAAACCTAAGTTTGGTGTATCTAAAAGGTATTTAAAGATACGTTTAACAACAATGTGATGTGATTCTTTAGAATTTGATCAAAATTTAGCTCACATGCAAACATTAAACATAATGTCTAACCTATTAGCAGTCAAATAAAGTGCTTCTATACAAAATTTTTGGCAAATGGACTTACTTTTTTCATCCTTGTCCAACTTTATTGAGGTGCTTATTGGAGTTGACATTGGTTTCTCATCTTTCATTTTTGAACTTCTTTAGCTACTTCTTAATGTATTTTGCTTGGTGAATGAAGATTCCTTCTTTAATTTGTTTTATTTACAAACTGAGAAAGAAGTTGAGTTCACCCATCAAATTCATCTCAAACTCACCCTGTATGATCTTAGAGAAATTCTTGATATAATTTTTCATTAGTATCTTCAAATACTGTGTCATCTACATCCTCTATGTCATGCTTTATGAAGAGTGTGGTATTCAATTTACCCCTTAAAAAATCATTATCTATTAGAAATTTACTCAGCCTCTCATATGAAGCTCTAGGGCTTGCTTTAGACCACAGAGGCTTTTTTGAGTTTGAAGAGATAATTTGGATTATGAGGGTCTTCAAAACCAAGGGGTTATTTTACTTATACTTCTTTATTTATAAAGCTACTAAAAATGTACTGCTGATTTCCATTTGATATAGTTTGAAAATCATGTAGGATGCAAAAGCTAAAAGCATTCTAATGGCTTCTATCCTAGCAACAAGAGCATATGACACTTTCAAGTCTATTATTTCTTCTTGGCAATACCCCTTTGCTACTAATCTTACCTTATTTTTTTACTACTATTCTAGATTCATCAAGTTTGTTCTTAAAGATCCATTCTATACCAATGATAGATTGATGATTTGGTTTAGTAACTAATGTCCATACTTTATTCCTTTTAAATTGGTCCAACTCTTCTTGCATAACTATTATCTACTTTTCATCTTCTAAAGCTTAATCTATGCATGTTAGCTTTAGTTGAGAAATAAAGACAAAACTACCACATATTTGGTGATATGATGATCGAGTTCTAATTTATCATATATATATATATACCACAGATTATTTATTTATCAAGATGAGCATGCATGATTATCCAATCTTTAGGTAAAGAATTGTACCTCCTTCATTTATCTTATGTGTGAATGACTCTTCTTGATTTTTGTTTGAGGTCCCTTTCCATCCACATTTTTCTCTATATGTGGAGTGTCATGGCTTTGATCTTTGAGTTTTGTTTTCTTCACTCATTGGGTTAATTTGTCTATCTCATTATCCAAATCATTTAAATTTTTCATGGGGTTAGTAGACTCATCAAATTTCACATGAATATACTCTTCTATGGCTTTAATTCTCTTATTGTAGACCCTAAATGTTTTATTAATAATGGAATATCCAAGAAAAGTTCATTAGATTTTTTGTTAAACTTTCCAAGGTTCTCTTTTTCATTGTTAAGAATATAACATTTACATCCAAATGTATGAAAATAATATATATTTGGTTTCCTACCATAATAAAGTTCAAATGGAGTATTGTTGAGTAGAGGCCTAGTGTAGATTTTATTTTTAATGTAGCAAGTTGTGTTCATTGTATCAACCTAAAAATATTGAGGCAGTTTATATTCACTCAACATGATTCTTACTATTTCTTACAATGACCTATTCTTTCTTTCTACTAATCCATTTTTTGAGGTGTTCTGGATGCAGAGAATGTGGAAAGAATTTATTTTCTTCACAAAAGGTAGTAAATCTTTGGTTTTCAAATTCTCCACTATGATTACTTCTAATTACAATAATATGGTAGCTTTGTTCATTTTGTACTTGATAAGCTCATATTTCATTATATTTTAGCACTTAAATCCACATATTTTGGACTCTCAATTGATATGACTTTACTAAAATTCGTTCACTTTCTATCATATTAATTGAATGTTGGTTTGATGCTTAATTTATTTTTAGTTGAATTATTGAGTTGTTGTTTGTGTTTGATCATAGGTATGAAGGTAAGAGAAATTAAAGAAAATATGAGAAGAAGCCAAAGAAGAGAATCATGCTTTAGAGCATTCAAAACTGTGAAAAGGAGGACATTCAAAAACAAGGAGTTGAATACCTAGGCATTCAAATCAAACGCTTAGGCATTTGAAGAGGATATGGGTGTGCTTGCAAATAGAGAGTGAATGTTGCGACATCCAAATCTTAATGCCAAGATTTTGACAGTCAGCAATTTGAATGCCAAGGCATCCAAATCAGATGCCCTAACATCAAGACAACATGTGAAGGTGGCATTGGTAAATAGGGAGTTGAATGCCTAGGCATCCAAATTAGATGGAATGCCTAGGCATCCAAATTAGATGGCAAGGCATCTGGAATTGTGGAAACATTATATTTTTGGAAATTTTCTGATTTGTACACAAACATGTTTAAGTTATGAAAATTGAATTTAGCCCTAATTAGGAGGGTTATAAATAGATTCTTAACACATTGATTGAGGACTTTTGAAGACTTTTAGCAAGGAGAAAAGAGAGGAGACCTTAGAGTAAGGAGATCTTAAGAGAAAGCTGCTGGAATTTTTATATTTTATTTTCATTCTTTTTGGTTCATCTTTTATAATTGGAATCAACATTCAAACTTAGATTATGATGATGATTATTAATTATTTAGTTGGTTTGAATTTGAATGTGATATTTTAAATCTTTTATGTAGGTTTAGATGGATCCTAACATTGAATCTTATGTTGATGTTTGCTTTTTCCTTTAGATTATCTTCTTTCTCATTGTTTCTTCTTTTCTAAGCTTAATGCGTGCATGTGATTAGCTAACATGTGTATGTTTTGAGATTTCTAATTCATACTCGACAGAGATGAATTAGGAATAGACTCTTGAATTGAAGAACATATGATACAATGAAGTCTGGAGATAGCCATTATACATGTGCAATCTGTGTGAGTATGACCTTACGAGTGCATATATTACACATGGATGGCTAAGCTTAATGGGTTTATTGATTCAAATTTGCATGGAGACACAATAGCTCACTTCGATAGGCACACTTACCATAACACTTGAGAAAGGGTGATAGCTATTTAGTACATCCAATTGATAATGAAAGGAATGATAATTTACTCAATGCAATTCATCAATACAAGTGAATTTGCTAGGTGAAGTTTAATTCCTAGATATTTCATCAATAGATCTTTCTTCTTTTGCTGTTGTGAATTGTCAACTTCATTGTTATGTTTAGATTTACTTTTTATAACATCTACTGCAATTCATTCAATCAAATAATACTAATTTGATACAAGTTTGGTACTTAGTGTATAACAACATACTTCCTCATGGGAACAATACTCAACTCACCTCATCTATATTACTTGTGATCATGTATACTTGCATGAGAGTCAACAAGTTATTGGTGCCATTGTCAAGGAAGTAGTGAAGTTATGCACTAATATCAATACTAATAAAATTAGTATTACTTTGGTTTTTCTTTTGTGCATAATTCTAGCTCTATATTTAGATTGATTCTTAGGTTTAGTTTATTTTGAATTATAGATTTAATCTATTTTTGTTATTTTTTAGTTGTGTATTTAGTTTGATCCTTGAGTTTACCTACGACATGTAATATTTATAAATGGCCTACTAAGTGGTTACTAATGCGAAGGCTAGTCAAAGTGGATGAATTAGACGCTCTCACTATAATTACTACAGATTGAAGCACTTAATCAAAAGATAGCCAATATGAATGTTTCAGCAATAAAAATTTAGAGAGTGACTTATGATTTCTGTGGTAGAGGACATGCCAGCATAAACTATTAGGTAGGTTAAAATTTTGCACAGCCTAGTGAAAATGCTAACTTTGTTTGTAATTTTAATAGGCAGTAGAAAAATCCCTACTCCAACACTTACAGTCTAGGGTGGCATAATCATCCCAAATTTTTATGGAGTAATCAAAATGTGATGAGAGCACTACCAGAATTCAAGCAACCAGAAGAGAAGAAATCCAATCTAGAAGAGAGAGTCTTTAGACTTGCTAGCAGCACTCAAGACTTCATGAAGAACATAGGAATCAAGCAACTAGAGAGAAGAAGTCTAATCTAGAAGACATAGTCAATAGAATTGCTATCAAAATTCAAAACTTCATAAGCAGAACTCAAGACTTCATGAGCAACACAGATATGAGGTTGCACAATCAAGAGACATCAATCAAAAATCTGTAAATGCAAGAAGGTTAGTTGGTAGAGACACTGTCAGGAACACAACAAAGTTCTTTGCCTAGCGACATAGAAACAAATCCAATTAAAAGGTAAAGGCCATAACCTTGAGAAGTAGCAAGTAGTTGGGAGAAGAAGATGTTGAATAAGAGGCTCCCAAAGAAAAACAAGAGGAAGTCACTGAACAACCATAACATCTAATTAAGAGTAAGCTTTTTCTAGATAATCCCAAGCCATATGTGCCTCCAATTCCACTTCCTCAAAGATTCAAATACATTAAACAGATAAGCAATTTATCAACTTTCTTGACATGCTTAAAACATTACATATTAATGTTCCTTTTGTAGATGCCTTTGCATAGATGCGTAGCCTTGCAAAATTCTTGAAAGAGATCTTAACAAACAAAAGGCAGTTAGAGGATTATGAAATCGTGAAGTGGACTGAAGAGTGTAGTTCTATCATCCAGAGAAAGTTGCTTTAGAAGCTTAAAGATCCAAGAAGCTTCACGATTCTATGTGTTATTGGTAATTTTGTGTTTGACAAAGCATTATGTGATCTACATGCACCTGAAAAGTTCCATAAGCTGATACCAAGATTTGAAGAGCCTGAGCATCAAAAAGCCAAAATCTACTTCAAAGATGTTGAGTAAAGAAAGAGATAGTCAAGCTAAAGACTATAAATTAGAACTACTTCTCATCCCTTCTCTCTTAGGATTTTTAGTTATTTTTTTGTTTTGTTTTGTTTTGATTTTATTTTTTCTTAGGTCCCTTTTTGCTTTCTTGATTTTAGAAAATTCCATCTTGTAGCCATCAACAGTTTGCTTAGCTCTTGTTTGCCATTCAGATATTGCATGATACACTTCAAAGGTGATAGTTTAATTTATGTGAAGCAGTAGCTGAACAATTCCATTCAGGGAAGTCGTCGATCTCAACTTTTTTCATTCTTTCACATTGAGAATAATGTTTAGTTTAAGTTTGAAAGTATTTATGGATTTTTAGTTAGTTTTGGAGAATTTGTTTTGAATTTAGGTATATTTTCTTAATGAGCTTCAATTTTTGATGACTTAGCCAAGAAAATTCAAGAGCAAATTGTGATAAAACATTGAAACTAAATAGAATTCTCTCTTGATAGTTAATAACATATACTTAGTTTTTTATTCTCATTACACATGATTTAGAAGGATGGATAGATGCTAACTTGTGATTTAATGATTCTTGTGATAATTCTTTCCTTTTTATGAATGGTGGTTTTTAAGCACATTATGCCCTAATCACATGAAGTGTATATTGATTAGTTAATAATTTTGTGAATTCAATGACATATTTTGATTGACATGAACATGCTAGAACTTGTTTGATTATCCCTCAAGGAGAAATCCTAGATAATATGTTTACCTGGAAATGATTTAGGCATTCTTTGATCAGTTTAGGCCTTTCAAACTAACCTAGTACATTCATGTCACTAGTATCCTTTTTGAACGTAAATGAAAGAATAACATATGTAAAGTATGTGAAAGACCACCATTCAACTTCTCTTTCTTTAGCCTCATTATCCAGACCCTTTCAACCTAAAAAACCATGCTAAACCAATTAAAAGACATATTTTATACACATTGTTGCTAACCAATTAAGAGACATAATCTAAACACATAGTTGCTAACCAATTAAGAGACATAATCTATACATATAGTTGTTAGAGAAGTATGAGTGAAGCAAAAGAAGATAAGTTTGAGGGTATTAAAAAGAAAATTGCCAAAAAGGAAAAGAAAAGGGACGAAAAGAAAAGATTTAATAAAGTGGGGGGTATCATGTCCCAAAGAATTTAAAAGAAAAATAAGTTTCAGGGTGTGATAGTAATATAGCCCATAAAATAGAGAGAACCTCACATAATAAGTCAAGAGAGTGAATATTTATGTGCAATGATAATTATGATCTCTTACTTAAAATAGAGAGAACCTCATGTATTAAGTCAAGAGAGTGAATATTCATGTGCAATGATAATTATGATCTCTTACTTTGTGAATCCTTACTTCTTTCCTTTGTTAGCCAAACTTAAGGCCCCGATACAAGCTTAAAAAAGACCTGCTGATCTAAGTCAATAGAGTTATATACATTAGTGGAGAGGGATTATGAAAATCAAGCTTATGAAATATTTATGAAAATCATTAGAATCACTAGATTGCATATCATTGATTGAAAAGCACACGCGTGCACACACACACTCACATATTCTCACTTCATGAAGGGATTGATGAAGCATAAGTTTCATGAGATTACATGGCAAGTGTTTTGAATGAATTCTAAGTTATGTGTATATATGTAATTTATCTAACATGTTATTGATTAATTGAGAAAGACCATCTTAATTGTTTCATAAGTTTGGTTACTATTTTGCTTGAGGATGATCAAAAGCTTAGTTTGGGGGTTACAATAATATGAGAGCTTTGTTCATTTTCTACTCATTTGGTAAATACTTTAAAAAAATGAAAAAGCCTCACCTTTAGATGCCAAAAACCATATAAGTCGTGAGTAGTTATCCATAATCATATATGCATAATGTTTCCCTCCTGGGCTTCTAGTTGTTGTTAGTCCAACTAAGTCCATGAGACAATTGAAGAATTTTGGTTATGTACACATCCTTTCATGATTTGAATGATTCTTTTACTTGCTTTACCTTTAAGCAAGTATCACATACTCATTTTTGTCAAATTTTAACTTGGTTAAGCCAACAACTAACTCTTTATGATACATCTTTTCTATCATGTGTTTGTTAGCATGACCTAATCTTCTATACCATAACTAGGATTCATTATTTTCTATAATAGGACACTTAGCTAAAATTTTACACAGGTTAACCAAATATACATTTCCATGCCTTTTTCTACAATAGAGTTATTTTCATCTAACATAAAGCATCCTTAGGATTCAAATATAATTCTATACCCGTCATCACAAACTTGACTAATACTCAATAGATTATATATTGATCCCTCTAATAGTAAGGCATTTGAAATTATAGTAGATTATGGTTAGTTGATCTTACTAATTCCAACTACTTTACCTTATATCATTATCTTTAAAGGTAATTATTCCATCAATTTTGGCCTTTAATTCTAAGAAAAGCTCCTTCTCACCTAACTATTCCACCGATGATTGCTTAGAATTTATCCCCTCAAGTCATTACTTTTAGCAATGATGAATTGCCAAAGGAGGGAAATGACCATGGTAAATCCTTGAACATTTTAGTCAAGTATGATGATTTTGTGATACCTTTAGTGTTGATTTATAATGGTTCAAGATTGATGTGTGCCCTAAATGCACACTAGAGAAGCTGAGGGAATCAATGAGTTAAAAATTAGACCAAATCCGATGAATGTTAGAGCCTTTGGTAATTCTTGTTGTGATGTGCTTTGGGAGATTGATTTCAAAATTTTAATTGGCCCAAAAGAGTTTCCATTGACCTTCCAAATATTAAAGTTTAATTGGAAGAACTTGGATCCATCAAGCCAATGTTGTGCCATCATCTTTACATGAAATTCCCTCATGGGAATCAAAGTATAGTAGTATTAGTTGAGAAGGATTTAGCCTTGTTTGATGACAAAGGTAACCTTCCTATCATACAAATTGAACATTGCTTAGAGGATGTTCCTTATAATAGTTTTCAATTTGAAAATGTCCATCGTTGTCCATCAAACCCACCTGAGAAAGCTAATCTAATATTTCCTTTTACTGAAAGATCGTTGTTCCAATTCAAAGCAAAAAATGCTAGGAAAATAAAATTGATTGAAGTTAAGAGAAAATAAAGGAACAACAGGCTTGGGATTCAAAGAGGAAAATGAACAATTGAATGTTCTTGAGCCATGAGCCATTCCCATTATTTTTGGAGGGTTTGTATATAATAAGTCTTTCAGAAAAAAAGGAAATAATCATTGAAAATCTTTCAGAGGCTCTAGCGTCAATGTCGCTTGACATGAGGAAATGTACTTCTAGGTGTAAGAGAGGTAGATAGAGAGGCCGAGGAAGAGGAGTTTTTAGAATTATTGATTTTTACTTAATGTGCAAGCAGAAAGGCAATTGAAGACAAAGATAAAGGAATAAATGGAGAGATTATTTGAACCAAGACCTATAGATGTCATGGTGATTTCCATTGATGATGGAGATCAAAATTTAAAGAAAAGAAGTGAGGATAGGTCTTCGTATGCAATCCCAATGACTGCTAAAGTAGCTGGCATTACTTTTAGTAAAGGTAAAAGAAATGCCCTTTTAAGCTGTGGCAAGCTTCTTGAACACAAAGCTTGGTCGTCCCTTCTTTTATGTTCAAGACCAAAAGAATTAGAAAATCTTGAAAACCCAAAAAAATAGAAAAATTTGAAAATTTTAAAAGTAAAAAAAGTTTAAAAACTTAAAAAATCAAAAAATTTGGAAATCCAAGAAAATTAGAAAATTTTGAAAATCCAAGAAAATGAAAAAAAGTTTGAAAAAAATGATCATAGCTAAGAGTCAACAAGTAAATCTGAAAATTTTAGGATTAATGAGAAGAATAATAAGATAAATTTAAAAAATGAAAAAAAGAAAAAGAACTTGATTCAGAGTTTAAAAATATAGTGGAACAGTATGAAAACAAGATTGATGTTGATTCAAAAGATTTTGAGACACTTAACTTGGGCACTAAGGAAGTACTAAGAGATTGAAAAATCATTATTCCTAGAAAATAAGCAAATGATGATTGAGTTCTTGAAATCTTGATTGGGTAACTTTGCCTTTTCATATATTGATATGCTAGGGTTAGATGAACAGGTAATGATTCATCGATTGCCACTTAAGTCAAAGTGTAAGCCTGTAAAGTAGAAAATGCAGTGGTTTAAACCTAAAATAGTATTGAGGATTAAAGAAGAAGTAGTGAAGCACTACAATGCTAGATTCCTCATGACTACAGAATATCCAAAGTGGCTTGGAAATATTTTGCGTATGCCAAAGAAAGATGGAAAAGTGAGAATGTGCATTGATTTTAGAGATCCTAATCATGCAACTCTAAAGGATGTTTTTCTAACATGTTATTTGATAATACTACAGGAAATAATATATTCTCATTTATGGATGGATTTTCTAGATATCATCAAATCAAGATGGTGCCTAAAGATTGTGAAAAGACATCTTTTATAACTAATTGGGGGACATATTGTTATAAATGTTAGGATTAGGTGTATAGTTTTAATGACAACAAAACTTGTCTAAGACTTGTTCTGAGCTAATAAAGTTTTGCTAAGATTTGAAAGTGAAGTTTATAAAAGAATTCACCTTGGAATTAATGATATTGGATGTGTTGAATGGTATTTAATGGTAAATGGATATATTCAATGTTATTACCATATTTCAAGGAATTCAATATAATATGAAATGAATAATTTGGAGTTTAAAGTGATATGGTCGGAGTATGATTGAACTATTGGAGCATAATAGTTGCAACAATATCAAAAGCTCCAAATGTATCAAGAAAATAGATGAAAGATGAACTTACATAGATTATCAACTTGAGTTTAAATTAAATGTTCATATTGTTTTGTCAATCATTAAAAAATGAGAAATTATAATGATCCATATTGCTTTAAACTTAGCTTATCATATTATGATTAGTTGGATCAATATTTATACTTGAAAGAGGCTAATAAGATTTTTCATGTCATGTATGCTTTCCAACTTGATGAACATCCTATATTTTCACGATCATAATGCTTAAGTAAGATATGTTGGCAAATGATGAAAACATGTTGCTCAAAGAGATCTCATTCCATGTATTAAAGGAACTTTTGCAAAATGAATGTATTATAAGCATACCCTTCACACCAAATATTCAATGTGAAAATCATAAAAGAAAATGGAAAAGAATATTTACATGTAAAATATCAAGGCTTACAAAGTGGCATACTGTTGAAATTCCAAGTGCAGGTCCGCAACCGAAGAGTGAATCTGACTGCTCTAATCGCTTGCTTGCAGTCGCTTCGCTGCTGCTCGAGGAAACTGCCTATGATGTTCTAGGAAGAAGTGAAGTCCTTGTACAACCGTGGTGGCCTGCGAACATATCCAAAGCCAAATGCATCATGACATACCGCCTACCACATTCTTTAGAGGATTTGAAGTAGTCTTTAGACCTTCGAAACAATGAAGGAAGAAACTGCCAGGCAAGCCCATAATGCCTGGAGTGTAGCTGATATCACATACCTCTTGACAATAGACAAAGACATGGGTATGAGTGTTTTGCTAGAGATCTGACTATAGTTGGTTAGTCATATCACCTGCCATATCGATTGAAGTGCTGCCGAATATTGCAGCCTCTTGTGGTACCACCAGCCAAACCCAATGGTGGGAAATTTGAATGTTGCAAAGCCACTTTGCCCTACCAAATCAACTCCAACAGTCTTATTTTTGAGAGATCTATTTAAAGATAAATGGAGGGACGTGTCAAGGGTTGTTGAAGTGATTATTGAAGAATCCATTATAGTCTTAACTTTCATATGCTTATACAACCTAAGCTAAGGCACTCAACCTTTTTTCACAAATCATTCAAGGCTTTTACCTATAACACTAAGGGAAGATCTTTTGCAACATAGAGCAATAGATCAAGTCTTCCCTTGTGCTCACCAAGAAGCATGATATAAAAGTGTAATTTCTTTATTACTTTTTATTTGTGCATTTCTTGAGTTGGTAGAGGAGACCAATCTTAAGAAGGACAAGTATGTTTGTTGGAGTGTCTCACAAACAACTTGTTGATTTGTATAGGCTCCCTAGAGCTGGAATCTAGAAGAGTGAAAGAGGCACTGAGATTTATGCCCCCTTGAGCTAGAATTAAGAAGAGCAACTTGATTATTGGAGTGTATCTCGCAATCATTTGCTAAATTATTTACACCCCGTAGAGCTAGAATCTAGAAAAGTGCTAGGTGCACTAGTTGTATTCCATTATATGAGATAGTGGAACCCAAGGCACAAGGGGAGTGCTCTTGGAAGAGTGGAGTAGGGAGGTTATCCTAAACCACTATATATCATGCCTTTTATCTGTGATTACTTTTTTTCCTTGCAATTCACTACTTTATTATTTATCTCATTACAAGTTGCACAAAATCACGAAAGAGGGAATTTTTTTAAATAAGGGTTTAGTTAGAAACTTTTATAAACCCAATTCAGCCCTCCCCTCTTGGGTTAAGCTAAGCCTAATGAACCTAATAATAAAGTCATGACATTTGGATTGAAGAATGTAGGAGCTACATATCAAAGAGTAATGACTGCTTTATTTCATGATATATGCATAAGGACATGGAAACATACATTGATGATAAATAGTCAAAGCTAAGGATGTTGAGGAACATCTCCAATGTTTGAAGAAATTATTCAATCGATTGGAAAAGCCCAAGTTAAGACTCAATCCACACAAATGCATTTTTGGGTAGCTTCTAGTAAGCTTATGGGTTTCATGGTTAGTAAGGATGGGATTAGCATTGATGAGGCAATATTAGAGATGCCACCACCACAAACAGAAAAAGTGACAGGTGGCTTCTTGGGTAGGTTATGGTATATTAGTCAATTTATTACTCACTTCACTCTGATTTGTGAATCAATCTTTAAATTGTAGAAAAAGAAGAACCATTGCATATGGAATGATGAATGTCAAAATGATTTTGATAAGATTAAAATGTATTTGACTAATCCTCTTGTGTTAGTACTGACTATTCCAGGAAGGCCTCTATTATTATACATGGTGGTCAAAGAAACATCTGCTAGTTGTGTATTGGAGCAACATGATGACACCAGAAGGAGGAAAAGGGCTATTTATTACTTGAGCCAAAATTTTAAAGATTGCAAAACTCATTACTCTATATTGGAAAAGGTTGTCTAACTTTAGTTTGGGCAACTCATAAACTACATCAATATATGATGGCTATCCAATTTTGTTAATATCTCATTTAGACCTTCTCAAATATTTATGTGGGAAGCCAACATTGATGAGAAAACTTGCAAAATGGTAGATGTGGCTTTTAGAGTTTGATATTACTCATGTCACATAAAAAGCAATCAATGCATAGGTTATTGTTTATCACCTTGTAGCGAATCCTTTGTTAGACTATGAGTCACTTAGTTCACAATTTCCAGATGAAGACATTTTAAGTATTAAGGAGGCTGAGGTTAATGACACATGGATAATGTATTTTGATGGTGCCATAAATAATAAAGGTGAGGGTATTTGTGCACTATTGGTTTCACCAGCTAGGGTTCCATTACTAATATCATGTCGATTAGCTTTAATGCTTGGTATGAGGCTTGTACCATGGGGTTAAAGCAAGATTTAATGCTTGGAGTTAAGAAATTGCAATTATATAATGACTCTCTCCTTACCATTAATCAAATAAATTAGGACTAAAATGTGAAGGATGGGAAACTCATACCATATCTATAATAGTGTGAAGGATGGGCAACCAAATTTAGAACCTTACTCCAATTAAATTACCTATAGTAGTGTGAATAAGGGTCAATCCCATGAGGAGTATCTAGCTTAATTTTATGAAAAGTGAACAAGAAAGGGGGTTTTATAATGTAATGAAGAAAGTGTTGTAAAAAAGATCTATCATAGAAGAAAACCTTAGTTCAGGTCAACATCCACCATCAGAATCTCACAACTAATCATTGATACAATTATAAATCAATTCATACTTTAAATATTTACCATTGGAATTGTTTTTCCTATCTCTCCTTCAACATAATTAATTAGAAGATAACATTCTAATTAACCCTAACCACTAAACAACCCCAGACTAGCGCTAAAGGTTTAATCTAATAGCAGCCCTAAGATTAGTAGAGATTGGTGAAGCTAAACAACACAAGCACCAGCGGTTGCATTTCATTTAGTCAAATATTCTTTGTAAGATTTAATAATAGTAACAATAAAAAATTATTAAACCTTAGTTGCTTTGCAAATTAGAGGGATCAAATGATTACAAATTTGATATTTAATCTAGCAATAGATTGTAATGAATAATAAACTAATAGATCTCCTAGCAATTAAAGATAACAATCATTGATGAGAATGCAAAATGTCATATTTTATTCTCCTAATACTCCATCTTTTGCACCTATTTGATTCCTAAATATACT
>JAYJMB010003560.1:0-13936 GCA_036873735.1 Pouteria campechiana
TGATAATAAACTTCCTCAAAAATTAAATTATACAGTATGCCGCATTGTAAAAGTTTCTAAAACTTTACAAGAGTGAATATTTACATTTTTGAAATTTCCATGGCCTTACATTAGATAAGGTTAATATAGAAATTATTATGGATTTTTCCTATATTGGTTGATTCTAAAGTTGTGAAAATATTGGAGTAAAGCTGAGTTAAGAATGTGGATTCTATAAATACACTAACAGTGAAATTGCATATTGAAGTCTGACATATGACATGAATGATAAATCATTTTTGTGATTGCTTGTGTAGAATTGGCTATAAATTATGAAAGAGGTTTAAGGATAAGCATGAATAAAGGAATCAATTTATGACAGAGATTTAAGGATGAGCCTGAATAAAGGAATCAATTTTTATGCCTTGAGTGAGTATGAGATTATGTATATTTAGAGTAATTGGATCTGTGATTCTTTTAGTAAGTTATAGTGAAAATAAAGGCAAATGATCAATGTCGCACCTCAGAAGGCAAGGCGTGACACTAAAGAACTTTAATGAACCAAATAGATTGATTTAGAATATGGTGTGTACCTTAACCATCTATCCTTTCATTTAAGAGAGCTAATAGTTTAGCATATGGTGTGTAGCTTAACGATGCTCAAACAATCAATCTAATTCATAAAATAAATTATTAGGCAATTAAACAAACTAGATGATTGCATTAAAAGTAATGAATGAAACAAGATAAAATTGAATTGATAAACCAATAATCCTAATTAACAAAGAATATCAAGGAGGGCTACATCTTCACCCTAGAAAAATAAAATCAGTTCATGCTAAAATAATAAAAAAATAATCTTCAAAATACGCATGTTGGAAAACTTGAAATATCTCCCTTGTTCCCTTGCAAAACTTCTCTCCACAAAACTCTTTGCCCCAAACTCCCTTGAATAAAACTTTGTCCATCCTTAAATAACCCAAACAGCAAGGTTTTAGTAGAATTCCTCCACAAATTGCAATTCCTTTATACACAAAGATTCTTTTCTAAGAATAACTTAGCCTTTCCACATGAAAAGATAGCTTCTATGCATAAAAATAGGAGTTTTGAATTAAATTGAGTTGCAGCATGACTAGTTTCCAAAGATATCTTCCAAAAATTGCAATAGCTTACGCAATCTAGACTTCTAAAGATTTCAGCAACTTATCTAGAGGAATTTGCTTCGAAAGATAACACAAATAATTGTAAACGTTGATCATTGTTGGATGAACTTGCAAATCTCTAAAATCATAGTTTAGACTTCAAAATCTTGTTCAATAAGTATGAAATCCCCATATTTTGCAACTTTGTTTCATCCCAAGATGTTTTATGCATTTGTCTAAGACAACCTGCTTTGTCTTAGACAAAGTTCTGCTTCATATCTAGTTAATTTCAGATAATCTACTTCATCTTAGACAAAGTTATTCTTTGTGCAATTCATCTCAGACAAAGTTTCTTTATCTAAGATGAATTTCTACTCACTATAGATGAATATCTACTTACTACAAACGAATCTCTACTTTCTACAAATAAGGTAGTTCTGGAATAGTTTCAGTGTTTTGATCACAAATTTCTTGTATGAACTCAAAACTGCATAATTCTTGAAGCATTGAATGGATAATTTCAAGGGATACAACTTTCATATTGATCACTTTTTCTTAATCATCCAAATTATATGAGGTGCGGGGCCTCAAATTGACACCATTTGTTGAACAAATTAGCAGACAAATGTAAAGCTTTGGAGAAAACTATAGTATTATAGCCATAACTTTCTCATATAAACTCAGAATCATGTGATTCTTGATGAGTTGAAAATGTAAGAACAAAGAATAAAACTTTCATGTTGAACACTTTTTTCCAAATCTACCTCCATCAATCCTAGAAATTGCTTTAAATTGATGACTTTTATAATCTTCAGTTTCATTCTTACAGATTTTTATGTCTGTAACATAAATAGACTCTATTAAATGCAATATTCATTCACATGTCAATATACAACACTAAAAACACATTAAAAGAGGATCTTACACAGATTAATTTAAGTATAAAAACATGATATATTATGAGCTTATCAGTTGGGTCTGCTGAAGTAGTTTTCTTAGGATGTGAGGTGCTCTTCTTTTTCTATGGTGTGGAAATTCTTTTTCTAGGAGTGAATCTCCTTGCTATAGGGATGGTTGATTTTTGAGTGGCTCTATTTTTAGAGGGTAATGGTGTTGCTTTTGTTTTGGTTAGAATAGATGTGGATGATGGAGGAGTAACAACTGGAGTTTCAGCTTGTTTAGTTGAGACTTCAGGCTTTTGATTATGAACTTCCTTTTCTTCAACCTCTATTGGCTCTTGTTGAGAGGTCTGCTGGCTGGTGCTTCTGTGGGTTCTTGAATGAAGGTCTCACCAGTCTTTCTCCTTATTCTGGGAGGAGTAGGTCTAGGAATTGAGGTATCCTCTAACCTTCTCTTTCCCTTTTCCTCATAAGTAGCTTTCTTTGAAACAATAACTTTTTGATGATATGACTATAGGAAATAATGAATTTTAAGAGTTTAAGCAATGAAGGGGCAAGGCTTTAGATGGATTTTCAATGACATGTTCAAGAAGATTTGAACTTATTTCAAATAGAATAGGTAGCAATGGAGAAACAGGGTAGAAACAAACTCAAGATAGTAGCAATATGAGAGATCATATTTTATCATATTTTAATACCTAAATTTACATGTTTTATATCCTAAATTGATGTAATTTTATTGGTTTTGATTATGTATTGCATTTAATTGATTTACTTTCTATTTTAGGTGTTAAAATTGTTAAATATTACTAAAGGCATCACTTTGGTGTCATATGAGAAAGAGGTACTAAAATAGTTTCATCCTTTTAAATTATCTTTCCAATGCATTAAGAATCGTGTGATTCTGATATCATATGAGAAAGATATGACTAAAATAGTAGACGGTGTTCCGGCATTAAATGGATATCAAGAGGCATTTGCATGTAGTGGGTAGCAAAAAGTGGAGCCATGGCCCTGAAAGCTAAGCTGTGGCTCTAAAATCTGAGTTGTGGCTCGAAAAGTAAAGCCAGTGTATTGCGGTAGGAAGATATTTTTAGCAATATGTGCATTGGACTAAGACCAGTTCAAGGTAATTTTTGGCAATGATAGAGGCTGATTTGGAAAAACAATACAACATAAAAGTTGTATCCCTTTCAATTATCTGTCTAAAAAATCAAAAATCAGATAATTCAAAGTTAGTATGAGGAATTTATGGCCAAAATACTATAATTATCTCTAGAGATTTTTTGAACACAATTTGCGTTAATAGGTGTTACTTTAAGGTAGTTTTTGTCACATATTAAGGATGATTAAGAGAAATTATTCAACATGAAAGATGTATATATTGAACTTATAATTCCAATGAATTAAGAATCATATAATTTAGACATCATATAAAAATACTAAAACTACTCCTAATGGGTAGACTTCATGTGTGAAAATATGATATTTTTGGAAGTTTAATATTTTTATGCACAAAACCACTTTGGGAATCCATATAGAGGTGCAAAAAACCCTAAATTAAGTTATTTAAAAGGCTTTTAACATCGAAATAAATGAATTTTGGAGAGGAGTAAAAGCATAACTTTTGGAGAAGATTTTTGCAAGTGAGTAAGAAGGAGATTTCAAGTTCTGCAACATGCATAGTTTGAAGATTTTTCTTTTCATTTCTAGCAAGAACTAATTTTCTTTTTCTAGGGTAAAGATGTAGCCCTCCTTGATATTCTTTGTTAAATAGAGATTGTTGGTTGATTAATTCAATTTTATTTTATTTTATTCATTGTGCCTATTGCAATTATTTAATTTATTAAATTGCTTGATCAAAAATTTTATGAATTAGATTGATTGTCTAAGCATGGTTAAGGTACACACCATATGCTAAACCATGAGCTCTCTTGAATGATAGGATAGATGGTTATGATACATACCTTATGCTAAACTAATTTATTTGGTTCATCAAAGTTCTTTAGTCTTAATGGGTATTCATTTCAATTATGCAACACACCTAAGTAATAATCATATATTAGTGAAAATGAACCAAGATAATGAATTGACACTAACGTCCCAACAACATAGGATATCATTGAGTGATGAAATCAAATTCCTGGATATGTGCAATCTGAGAATCTTTTCTACATTACTTGCCATTATTGTTCTCCATTATTTCATCTTACACTTTGATTTACTTAGTCTTCACTTCATTTTATTAAATTAAGATAATTTTTGTTAGTAACTAAGTATAATCGAATCAGTTTGAATAGTTCTTTTTCAGATCGACCCTTACTTTACATACTATGCTACTATACAGTCATGCACATGCGAGGAATTAAAATTTTAACCATCAACTTTTTGGCGTCGTTGCCAGAGAATTAATTTCGAATTGATTTGATTAATTTATTCATAATTTTTTCTTTGATGTATTTTATTATATTTAGGATTTTTAATTATTTAATTTTCTTTCTTTTTGCTAAGTGGTGATTGCAAGGAAGAAGAACATATGGGAGAATTCATGGAAAATAAGGTGGCTCAACAAGCACAACAATTGATGAAAGAGTTTTCATACCCTACAATTGGAATATCACCTTTATGCATTGTTTTAGATATTAATGTTAGGAATTATGCATTGAAATATATACACTTTAATATGCTTCCTTCTTTTTAGGGTGTTACTACATAAGATATTTTAACTTTTATGCATGATTTTTATGCATCTATTCAAGCTTTTCCTTTGCAGGGACTTAGAGAGGATCAATTGTGTATGAGATGTTTTCCATACGATGCAGCAAAAACCTGGTTTATGACATTGGCTCTTGGGTTACTTGGCACATGGGATGTAGTGTATAACAAATTCATTGGTAAATTCTATTCTCATGTTAAAACTACAGAATTGAGAGGTAAGATTGCAACTTTTGCTTAGATGGAAGGTGAGGCATTCCACGAGGCTTAGGAAAGATTTAAAGTACTACTGACTGAATGTCCTACCCATCATATTCTTTCAGAGTTGCTAACTCAATTTTCCTATAATGGACTAACACAACCATGCCAAGCCATGTTTAACAATTTTAAAGGAGTAGCTATGGTAGAGAAGACCTTGAAGGAAACTTATGATCTATATAAGATGCTTAGGGTAAACTCACAACAAAAAAGTGTTAGAGGTAAGTCTAAAGGAATTTATGATGTGAATTATGACAATGAGCTTTCTATGCTTGCGCTGGAGCTTGCAAGGTAGACGAATATGATGTGCTCCATGATGATGAACTAGAAACAACCCATTCTTACTGAGGTAGGTTCTATTTGTGGTATTTCTGTTTACTCATACAATGTTTATCCTTCTAGGTAGGGTTTGGTGGATTTTTTTTTGAGATAAGCCAATGCAATGAACTTTTACAACTACCAACCCTTTGATGATCCATATCCTGGTTGGAGAAGTCACCTCAATTTTTTATGGAACCACAATTATCATCAAAATCAAGTTGGAACTTCTTTTCAACTAATGAAGTCTACTCTTGAAGAAACTATGTAGAGTTTTATTCAAGCAACCTAGACTCAATTCCAAAATAATGAAGCAAGATTCTAGAATGTGGAATCATCCTTGAAAAAGATAGAGACTCAGTTGGGACATATTGTAGAGGTTGTGCAGAGTCACACTTTTTAGAAAGCTATCAAGTCAACCTGAGAAAGTGAAAGCAATCACAACATTGAGCGGTGTTAAGATAAAAAATGATAAAGCTAGTGATGTGATTAAAAATTCCAATGTTTTTGCAGGTGCTGAGGAGGTGAATGCAAGGAAAGCTATGTTTCAAATTCTTAACCATCCAATCAACTACAAAACACCACCACCTTATGATTCACCACTCCCTTTTCCTGGGCATTTGAAGCTGAAAAAAGTTGTTGAAAAACCTTGCGATGGCAATGAAAAAATTCTTACTTTAGATCTCTTCCCACAAGAAAAAACTAGTGAGATGATTGAAAATATTAATGAAGGTTCAACAAAAGAGGAGATCAAAGAGAAATCAGAACTGAAGTAATTGCTAATCATTCAAGGTATGTATTTATAGGCAATGATTTTTTCTTTCAAATAATTATCTCTTCTTCTTATACAGGATTGGAGGAACAAATGCTAATGCAATCTCAAGACCATATTGTGAAGTTTGATATTGGTGTGGTTACTGGGATGGAGCGGTCCAACAATAACATGAATGACTTAAAGATAAATATAATGGATGTGATGGTGGAAGAGTTTTTAGGAGAGCTCATAAACGCAGTTGAAGTAGCACTAGTTGAAGGAGATGACAAAAAAGATGTTGAAACATTTAACTATGTTTTGGGAGCAACTAAAATTTACATGCCACTACCAAGTTTCAAAGAACCAGAACATAGAAAGGCCAAATTTCAATTCGAAGATGGAAAGCCATAGTCAGGCTTAGACTTTAAATCAAGCACTTCTTAGGAGGCAACCCAAATCTTTCTGCACTTTCTTTATTTTCTTCGCATTTAGGTTAGTTGTTTACTTGTTTTTTTTTACATTTAGGATAGATTTTTTTAATTTCTAGTTACTATGTGTTTTGCATAAGGAGGAATTCTGTCTTCAAAAAGGAAAAAGCAATTGTAGGTTCAGAGGAAGACATCCATGCTACAGCTTTAAGAGGAACTCAATAAGCTTTCAGATGATACCAAGTCAGCTCCAAAAGAAGAAGATGAAAATTCACTTCATTCAGGGAAGCCCTTGATCTTAAACTTCTTTCATTATTTCACATTGAGGAGAATGTTTGATTTAAGTTAGGGGGTGTTTTGGTATTCACATTCAGATTTGCATTTAATTTTTGGGCAATTTTTTTTGAATTTAGGTATAATTTTGATGAGCTTCACTTTTGATGACTTAGCAAAAGAAAATCCAAGAGCAATTGTGCTAACATGATGGAACTAAATAGGATGGATTTTCTCTTGATGATCAGTAATATTGGCTAAGTTTTTTAGTACCACTACACATGATTTAGAAGAAAGGATAGATATCTTGTGATTTAATGATTTTTATGACAAGTCTTTCTTTTTTATAATTGATGAAAATTTTTGAATACATTATGTTATGATCATGCAAAGTGTATGTTGATTAGTTGATGATGATGTGAATTAGTGACATATTTTGATAAACATGAGCATGCTAGAACTTTTTTGATTATCCCTCAAGGCAATATCCTAGATAACATGTCTACTTTGAAATATGATAAGTGAATTTTATTCACTTATCTCGTATATTATTCAAGCATATTTGGTTTTTCTTGAGTCATTTAGATGTTTTTCATGGAATTTTGTTGGTATTTTATAGGTGCCATGGATGGAAGAAAGTGAAGCCAAACCAAGGAACAAAAGTGCAATTCAAAGATAGAAGGAATTGGAACATTCAAGAAGCAAAAAAAGGGGGTAGACAAGCTAGCGTCATGGCTCCCCACCTGACTAAAGCAATCTAGCAAACAGCAAAAGTGGCACCTCAATGCCCAATTTGGGGCCGCTATGCCAATGCTGGTCCAGATTTTCAGTCATTAGCATGTTGGGTTTTTAACCTAATATGGAAAGAGAATTTAAGGAGGTCATGTCGGCTGGTTTTGAGAGCTTTTCTAGGGTTTCCAAAGGACGCTTTTGCTAGAATTTTGGGGTTTCTTTTCAAAGGCTTTTGGAGAGAAAAAACATCAAGGTTGAAGATAAAAAAAGAAGATCAAGTGCAAGGATTAGGAGCAAAGCTGAAAGATAAAGATTGAAAATCTTCTTTATTTCAATTGTTGTCTTTCTCTATATCTTGGATTTTATTTTGGGGATTTAAACTTTGATGATGTTATGTTTCTATTTGATTAATTTCTATTTCATCATGTCTAGATAACTTCCCTATTTTTAGAGGGAAGATGGAATTTATGTGAATTTCATAGCTAATTCAATGACTTGCTTGTTTGGCAATGCAATTGGATTTCTTTGTGATGGTTGGTGTTTAATGCTTTCAATCGATTAACCATCTATTGAATGATCATGTACTTAAGGTTTGGCACTCGGGAGAGATAACCTTGAATAGGATCTTGACATTACAACACAAAACTATAGATGACCCAGGAGAACTTCTATGTTCTTTGAAATCTTCTATAGAGAACCATAGATTATAAGGCATTCTTATTATTCTGATTTTTATAGGGATATTGAAATCAAAATATTAGGAATAGATACTTGACCTAGCATTCGGGAGAGGGGTTAATTGAAAATGCCATGAATGAAACATAAATGAAATCAACCCTCTAGAGTCTTCACTTATTGATTTACTCTATTCAAAGTTTTCTAGTTCATTTATTATTCAATCATTACTTAGTTTTGGTTATTCAGATAAAGTCAAAATTATTCATAATGATAGCTAGTGAGAAGTTAAAATACACAATCCATGTGAATACAACACCTATTCATCACTAAACTATAAAACTTGACACCATACACTTGTAATATATTTTGCAATGAACAAGCATTTGGCGTCATTGCTAGGGATTGGCATTATTCTAATTTTTTGCTAATATTGTTAATAAATAGTTTTAGCTTCAATTTGAATTTGTATTTTCTTTTATCGAATCTATTTTTCCTTTAGTTTTCATTGAGCAAATTTAATTTCTTTAGTTCCCATAGTCGTATATGCAAGATCATAGAAATTTTGATATAACTCCTTTTGATCTAGAAATAGAGAGAACACTATAATAGATTTAGAATCCGAAGTGAACAAAAATAAGAATAATGGCTAAACTAGAACAAATTCACCCGAGAATAGAATAAAATTAGCCACCAAAACAGAGGCCAATCTAGGACTATTTTAGGATAGTGGTCAATGAAAACTACTCTGGTATCATGCATTCAACCATCAATGCGAATAATTTTGAGTTGAAGCGTACACTAATCAACATGGTTCAGCAGAACTAGTTTGGGGGTTCACTGAGTGAAGACTGGGACATCCACTTAGCCATGTTTTGGGAGATCAGTAATACAGTAGAGATGAACAAAGTACCAGATGAGACCATCCAATTAAGACTCTTTCCATTCTTATTAAGAGACAAGGCAAGAGGCTAGTTGTGGGGTTTACAACTAGGAAGCATTACAATGTGAGACGAAATGGTGGAGAAATTCCTAGCAAAGTTCTTTCCTCTGACCAAGACAACTCAACTGAGAAGTGAAAATGGCCAATTAAAAAAAATGGACTTCGAGCTACTTCATGAGTGCTGGGAGAGATTTAAGGATCTACTTAGAAGATGTCTACAACATGGTTTTCTAGACTAGCTAGAGATTCAATTATTTTATAATGAGTTGAATAGCCAAACAAGAATAACAGTGGATGTCACATCCGATTGCTCACTAATGGCCAAGACTACAGCTGATGCATACCAATTGCTTGAGGACATGGCTTCAAATACACTCCAGTGGCCGAATGAGAGAAATATGGTTAGAAAGGTAGTAGGTTATTTTGAGGTGGACCCAATTACAGCTTTGACTGCACAAATGTCTTCTTTGAGATACCAATTGACCATTGCCAATTCAGCACCTAAGGGAGTGTCTATTGTAGGTGAGTCCTCTTCTTCTTCTCTGCCAATTGAAGTGAATACTGCTAAAGATCAAAGTAGAGAAGAGGTGAAATACATTAACATCAAGGGCTGTAGTAATTTCTGAGGGAACAACAAGCAGATTCCATATTATCTTGGAAATTGGAGAAATCAGGATAATCTCCCTTATGGAAATCAAAGGAACAACTTAAACCGTCCTTCTAGATTTTGACAGCCACATCAACCTCAAAATCTATCTCAACCAGTTGAAAAGAAGCCATCCTTGAAGATCTCATGGGCACTTTTGTTCAGGAAAGTTGAAATATGTTTGCTAGGAATGAGGCAAGACTTGATAATATGGAGACAACCATGGGGAATATCAATGCCTCCGTTAAGTCTCTGGAAATATAGATTGGGCAGATTGATAGCTCGTCTAGCAATTCAAATAGGGATTCTTTTCCAAGCAACATAGAGAAGAACCAAAGACAACATTGCAATGTTGTGATTTTAAGAAGTGGAAGAGAACTGGAATCACCAAGAATGCAAGAAAAGACTGACCTGTGCGAAAGACAATTTTTAGAAAGCAGAGTTCCAAATCAAAGAGATAAACAAGAGAAAACTAAGAAAGAAAAGTATAAACTAGGGAGGATTACATTTACTAATAATCCCCCCATCTTGCAAACCAAGCTCCCTTTTCCTTAGAGATTCCAAAAGAAGAAGATTTATGAACAATTCAAAAAGTTTCTGGACATGTTCAAAAAGATTCACATCAATATTCCATTTGCAAAAGCTTTAGAGCAGATGCCCAACTATGCTAAATTTATGAAGGAGATCATATCTAGGAAGAGGAAGTTGGAGGAATTTGAAATAGTGAAATTGATAGATGAGTGTAGTGTAATTCTTTAGAGAAAGCTCCTTTAGAAATTGAAGGATTCAAGGAGTTTTACTATCCCTTATATTATTAGCAATTCCTCTTTTTTTAAGGCATTGTGTGATTTAGGAGCATATATTAATCTAATGCCTTTATCTATTTTTAAGAAACTTAGACGTGGGGGAGTGAAGCCGACAACCATCACATTGCAGCTTGCAGATAGGTCTTTGACCTATTTATGGGGAATTATTGAAGATGTGTTGGTAAAGGTGGACAAGTCCATCTTTCCAATGAACTTCATTGTGTTGGACATGGAGGAAGTGTTGGTCCAATGTAGTAGATAGCTTAAGAGGGGAGGGGTGAATTGAGCATATAAAAATTATGGTCAAATAAAAATTAATGAGCTATGCAGCAAAACATACATGATTTTTATATATGTTCGTTTAGTCATAGTGTCTGCTTCACTTCCAGAATCAGCTTCTCTTAATTATACTTATTTCAGGTAGGTAATTGTGTGTGTAATGATATATGAAATGAAATGTTGTTACAAATATATGTAAAGTAAAGCAATCAAATAAATAATACACACAACAATTTTTAGTGGTTCAGGAACCCCGTCTCTACATCCACTCTTCCAAGAGCATACACTCATTAT
Organism: Pouteria campechiana; assembly: GCA_036873735.1. Taxonomy (NCBI): domain Eukaryota; kingdom Viridiplantae; phylum Streptophyta; class Magnoliopsida; order Ericales; family Sapotaceae; genus Pouteria; species Pouteria campechiana. Next base: position 11,142 of record JAYJMB010003560.1, read on the forward strand.
GCCTTGGGTTCCACTATATCCCATATAATGTAAATACAAAAGTACTCCCAACACTCCTCTAGATTCCTGCTTTAGGGGGCATAAAGAGTGTTCCCAACACTCTTTAGGATTTTAGCTCCAAGGGGTATAAACATAGTGCTCCTAGCACTCTTCTAGTTTTCACGAGCTCACTAAGAAACACACTAGTTTTGAAGACTACAAGCAAATAAAGTAGTTTTGTCTGTCAGTTTGTCTGCTTTAAGTAACAGACAATTGTTGTTGGCATAAATAAGGCTTCTTCATGGCAGACGAATTGACTTCGTCTATTATTTGTCTGTAGAGATCTACAGATGAAGTTGCAAGTATTAGATGAAGTATTTTAAATAGTTTGTCTATTCGTTTGTCTATCATAAGTGATAAACAAAGTTACGATACGTAGACGAATACTCTTTCTAGCAATTCATCTAATGGTTTGTTTGTTAGAAGTAATAGATGAATCATTGAGGCATAGACAACTCATTTCTTTAGTGATTTATCTGATGGTTTGTCTATTGCAAGTGGCAGACGAACTGGCAGATGAAGACAATAGTCAAAGTTATTCATCTTTAGCTATTGTGTCATTTCTAATTCATCTTATATATCTTCTATAGAGGATTGTAGACAAGTTCCTTAATCGTCTTCAGTTTTAGATTGACCTTTTATGAAAGACAAATGCCTGAATAGTTTGACTCCATTTGTAGCTCTTCATTTATTTGACTTCAGCTCAACTTCATCTCTACTTCTGCAAATTGAATTCGTCTTTGTGTTGTAGATAATTATTGAGTATAGTTAGTTTATCTAACTTGTCCATGGAATGATTCATTTGAGTCTATCTAAGGCAAATGCTATCTAATACTGACTTTATCTGTAGGAGATTTATTCTATCACTCATTGGGGCCTAAATGACATAGCTACAGATGTTCTTTATGGCTTCTTTTGAAAGTTTCAGTATCATTTTTTCTGTGCATTATTGTCTTCTTTCAGCATAGTGGATCTTGTTTGCTAATATATTCTTTGTGTACATTGTCCACTATTTTTAAATTGTTTCCCTATATGTTTATATCTGTCTTTGCAATACTTGGAAATAAAATTATCAGTACCACTCATATGTTATTTCTCATCATCAAAACTTGGTTGTTTGCCATATACACCATTTGGTTCAACATCCTCCCCCTTTTTGATGATAACAAAACATTTGAGTGAAATACCTTTTAAGAGAGTGAAAATATTCATAAGTGTGAATGCACATGAAATTTATGCAAGGATAAATGTATCATGGCTCCTCTTGACTTAGTGCTTTGTATTATTCTATTTTCATTTTAATTTTAACTCATGTGGCTCGACTCCCTTTAATTAGGTATAGTTTTTGCTTTGTATTGTTACATTTTCACTCAAGTTGTTTTCACTCAAGTTGCACTATATTTCTCCCCCTTTTTGCCAAAATCAAAAAGGCAAAACCTAAAAGAGGAATAGAAGTTCAACATTGTAAAAAAAAATAGTATCATTGATGTGAGAAATATACATTGTATGACAAAATACATCAATGTCCTCAAAGCAGATCAAAGTTTTGAAATGACTTCATAGATCAGATGGGAGTGTCACATTAAGAGCCTTTGGGATATGATGGATAAGTTTGATTTGCCTAATTTAGTTAGGATCCATCAGTATTGGATGGGGAAGAGGTAGTCCTTGAGCTTGTGCTTCCTTGTTGGCAGTTGTCCATGTCATATAAAGGGCATGAGTCAGCATGAAGGGATCTGGAGCTATTTTAGGATTGAAAATGTGTTTGATGCCTACCCGATAATTATCATCTAATAACTCCGAATATGGAGGAGGCTTACCATGATGAATTGCAATAGTATTAGCAGCTATTTGATATCTGACAGTTGCATAAGTCGTGGAGATTGAGTTGGGAGGAAGAGACTTAGATGCAGCTCCTGGAGTATTGCTTGTTGAGGGCCTAGAGACTAGAACTTTAATCCTTGTAGAAGGTTGAGCATTGGAAGAGCGTTGATGTGTTTTACAAGAGGATCGTTCAATAGAAGGAGTAGTATTTGGTGATATTTGGGAGAATTCATTTAGTATCTTATCAATGATTTTATCTCAATCTGGAAGAGGTTTGGGTTTGAAAGTTTTGGTTGGACCCTTCATTATTATGAAGTTAACAAGATAATCTTAATCTTCAAAGTTTGGAAAAGGAAGATCAAAAAGAGTAAGGGATTTATTTTGTGATTGAAAAGTGAAGGCAACCATTTGGTTTATTAGTTGTCTATGTTCAATTTCTTCTAGGGTCATTTTTAATTTTTAGGAATTGAAGAAATGTGTTTTGGGAGTTTGGGGCAATGAAATTGATATGTTTTAGATAAGGAAGGTATGACCTATGGTGGAGTTGGTTGACTAATTTTTGAAGGAGAGAGAGGTGATTGAGAGGGGACTAGAGATGGAAGGGAGGATTTTGAAGTTTGTACAAGTTTGAATGAAGTGGACTAATTGACAGTTTGTGGAGGTGAAGAGGAATTTTCTTAGGATGAATGTTTCTTTGAGATAGATTTTAAAGATTGAAGATTTTAATTATTGGAATTGTTGACTTAGATATAGGAGATAGAGAGTTAGATTAGGAGATTCTAGTGGAGAATTTGTGGTAATGGGGTGAGTGGGAGATGGAGATTTGTGAGATGTGTGATGTGGCGAGGATGGAGCAATGATGAGTGGATTTCATTCACTCATAAGATACGTTTTTATACTTAGATATTTGTTGTTCTTATGCAATTGTGTTA
>JAYJMB010003561.1:0-13935 GCA_036873735.1 Pouteria campechiana
TGTGATGATCAATCTGTAATACGTTGAGAACACCATGAATGAAGCATAAATAAAATCAATCCTCTAGAGTTTTCATACCTTGATTTTTTATTTTATTTACTATTCAATTATTTATCTCTTGGTCATCTACATAAATTTAGAATTATTGATGGTGATAGCTAGTGAGTAATTAGAATGCACAATCCCTATTGATACGACAACCCTCTCATCATTACATTACAAAACTTGACACTTTACACTTGCAGTATAATTTGCAACGAAGTAGTTTTTGGCATCGTTGTTGGGGATTGGTGTTATTTTGATTTTTCACTAATATTGTCACAAGATAATTCTAGTTTTAACTTTTATTCTTACTTTTCACTTTATTTTCAATTCTCTTTTCTCTTTTCTCTTATTTTTATTTGATTCAATTTCTTTTTGCTTTCTTAACAGTGCATACAACACTTTTCAATGGCCCAATGAACATAATTTGGTAAGAAAGTCACTGGTTGCTTTGAGATGGATCCATTCATAGCACTTACTGCACAAGTATCATCTCTAACTTACTAATTAGCAATAACTAATTCAGCATCAATGGGACCTTCAATTACAAGAGAGTCATCTTTTGCAATTGGATCATACATGGCTGTAGACGAAACAAAAGAAGAGATGCATAGTGTGAACCATTGGGGCTATAGCAACTATTACAATATAACCTACCATCATACCATCATCTAGGGTTGAAGAATCATGAGAATTTTCCTATGAAAATTTGAGAAATACCATGAAACAATATACTCATTATCAACCCCGACCAACTAAAAAGAGGTCTTCACTTGAAGATCTCTTGAGTACCTTTGTGACAGAAAGTCGGGCAAAGTTCACTTTCAATGAAGAAACAGTTGACAGTATTGAAATGCACATGAGAGATATAAATTCATTTATTAAGTCTTTACAAACCCAAATTGGTCAACTTCCTAATGATTTCAACAATCCAAAGAAATGTGTTTCTCTTAGCAACATTGAGAAGAATATGTGCAAAACAATTGAGATTTTGGAGGATTGTGCTATTAAAGATGAAAGTGTTCTAGATCCTTAAGAGTAGTGCGATGAAAATTCTATAAGTCAAGATGTTGCAAAACTAATGAGGATATAGAGCATTTTTTAGCTTTGGATGCATTGCCACAAGAGAAACCTAGTGATAGTATTGAAAATCTTCAAGAAGAATCATCAATGGAAGATGCCAAAGCCAATTTGGAACTAAAGCAATTGCCCAATCATCTAAGGTATGCATGTTTTCGTAATGATTCATTCTTTCCAGTGACTATTTGTTCATATTTTGTAGATGGAGAGGAAAAGAAATCACTGCATATCCTTGATGAAGAAGTGAAGTTCAATATTTTGAAAGAATTGAAGCTATCCAATGGGAGCAGTGATTGCTTCTAGATTTATGTGGTGGATGGAAACATTGAATAGCTTTCAAAAAAGGCCATTACAGGATTGAAAGTAGTATTGGTTGATAGTTTAATTTAGATGATGTTAAATTGATCAATAATGCTTATCAACTAGGTGCACTGGAAGAATTCCACAAGCCAATGACAAGACTTAAAGAACTGGGGCATCGAAAAGCCAATTTTCATTTCAAAGAATGAGAAAGACCAGAGTCGGGTTGAGACTATAAACAAAGTGCTTCTTGGGAGGTAACCCAAGCTTTCACATTTTCTCTTTATTTTGTTTTTTTTCATTAGTTTAGTTTAGTTTATTAATCTAATCTTTATTTTATTTTCTTGATATTAGGTGACCCTCTAAAAGCTGAACACACCGTCAATAACAACCTTCCTCCATCATCAAAGGAGCACATTCTCTCGAAAGGGAGTTTCTTTCCCCCTTGTTCATTATTTTAACATTGAGGACAATGTCTATTTTTAAGTTTGGGGGGGAGTTGTGTGTTTTGTTAATAGTTGGGTTTTGGTTGTCTAGTTTGTGTGTTTTGTATGAAAAAAATAAAAAAATTATTTTAAGAATTGATCAGAGTTCTTAGAGGAGACCAATGATGTGTACAGAATGTTTCAATGATGGCTTAGGAAGAAAAAAAGGATGTCAACATAGTCTATGTGCTTAACAATAATACTTGTCTAATTTGCCTTAGATTCCTTACACGTTTGATCACATAGCCATTTCATTTTGAATTTGTTAAGTCTAACCCTATTACTAAGCTTGATTTTGATGATGAATGAGATTAAACAAATTAGTTTTGATGATGAACAAACAAATGAGTAAGGAATTAAGGTACTAACAAATTAGGAATTAAGGTACTAACAAATTACTTTCCAAGTGTTGCAGCATTAATATCAAAACAGACTAAGAAAAGTAATAAAAAAATACTCAAATAAAAAGATATTCAAAAGTCACTTCAGAACTTGCTTAGAGGCTTAGAATGAAAAATTAGATGTTAAAAAGAAATCATCAATCAATCAGAAGTAATCTAAAAATGTCTCAGAAATAAAATGTGTCACTCAAAATCACTCAAAAGACACTCAGAACTAGGCTAGAAGCATTTTGGAACTTCTTCAGAATCAAAATAGAGTAATATAAAACATCAGAAGAAGAACAAAAGATTCACAAAAGCAAGTCAGAAGCAACACAATGATGCATAGAAGCAAGTCAGAAGCAATACAACACTCCATAAAACTAACACAGAAGGAACTTCGATCACATAGAAGCAATCCAAAAGATAAGTCAAGTGATCAGAACCATATCAGAAGAATTTTTGAAGTAACAAAAGTAACGCAGAAGCAAAACAGCATTACGCAGAAGTAATGCAGAACTTGTCATGGTACACAGAAGTAGTTCAGAAATCATGTAGAATCATGTTAGAAGAAATATCAAAGACATGTTTGATTCAACATGATTAAATGAAGATATATAGAATTAAAGACTAAGCTTCATAAGTGAATTAGAAGGTACTCAAAAGTTCTTCAGAAGATTTAAAGATGACCGTTGAAGGATAAGACAATAGACAGAAATTCTAAAACGGATACTACCAAAAATTACTAAACATAGAAGTTCCACAGAACCACTTTAGAAATTCTGTTGAAGTATAAATCAAAGCACAAAAGTTCTAAGGACTCACTTAGAATTTCTGAACTTAGGTAGTTGCAAAAGTCATCACCAAACCTGCCTAACTAGTTTGAAAATGGTGCCAAAGATTGCAATGGCTAAAATTTCAAATCCTATATAAAGAGGATTAAGTCGACATAAAAAAAAGAGAGATAACACTAAAAATCACTATTTTGATTAAGAGAATAACATTCACAGCTTTCCATTATTCAACTCCAGTTGCTACATCACTACCAAGAGCATTCAAAATCCTCAACACCAGATCTACATCAACTCCAAAAGAAGTTTGAATCTGATCTCATTTCTTACTTTGTTCTTTCAATTAAGTTTTAGCTTTTGTACAGGTTAGCCTAAATAAGAGGCATTATTATTGTACATTCATTCTAAAAGACCAAGAGTTAGTTGGTAAGCTTTATGAAACCAACTATTTGTAAAAGTTTCTAGTTGGCTTTGAAAAACTAGTAAGTTAGTTGGTAAGCTTGAAAAACCAATGTATAAGAGTTTCTGGTGAACTTGGAAAATTAGTAAGTTGTTAGTAAGCTCGTAAAACCAACAAGTGATATAGTGGAACCTAAGTTCAGTAAAGAAGACCAACTCAAAGAAGTTGAGTAGAAACCCAAGATGAGCTGAACCACTATAAAAATATTGTGTATGTGTTGCAAGTTATTCTTTTTCTCATTTTAAGCACATATATTCACTTATTGGCCAAAATTTTTTAAAAGCTCAATTCCTTCCACACACACACACCCCCCTTCCCTCCCCCTCCCCTCTTGAGCTACCATCTAGTTATGGATCAATAAGTTATATCAGAGTAGGCTTCACCAAGTTAATCTTTTTAATACCAATATGTTAACTTGCGAAGAGATTCAAATGGCAAGTATGTTTCATAACACATCTGCTAAAGGGCAATCCACTTCCAAACCTCTACTTTTTGATGGAACCAATTATGGGTATTGGAAGATGAGAATGCAAAACTTCTTAACTAACACAGATTATCAATTATGACCCATACTTAAGAATGAAAAGAATGTCACAAACACAGAAGATAAATATACACCAAAAGATATTCAAAAAGTAGAATGTGATGCTAAAGCAAAGAATTGTCTCTACTGTGCACTATCTTCATCTGAATTTGAAAAGATTTTTGCTTGTGACTCAGCCAAGGAAATCTGGGATAAACTCCAGGTAGCACATGAAGGTACAAATCAAGTAAAGGAAACTAGGATAAATATTCTAGTGCAAGAATATGGAGTCTTCTCCATTAAAGAATTAGAAATAATTTCTGAAATGTTTGGAAGGTTTCAAAAAATCATTAATGGATTGAAAATCTTGGGAGAGAAATATGAAGAACCCAAGTTAGTTAAGAAAATATTAATATCTCTACCTAGATTCTAGATGCCTAAAGTAACTACTATATAAGAAACAAAGGATCTAAGTCAAATGAAAGTAGAAAAACTCATGGGATCACTTATGACCCATGAAGTCTTAATGAAATAAAAGGTTCCAGATAAATTTAAAGGCAAGAAGATTGCTCTACAAGCTAAACCAGAAAATGAAGAATCTTCAGAAGAAGCCTCAGCAAGTGAAGATGATGAGGAAATGATAATGATAAATAGAAGATTCAGAAATATGATCAAAAAGAAAAAATTTGGAAACAACTTCAAAAGCAACAACAAGAGTAAGGAAAAGAAGAAGGAGATTCTAATATACTACAATTGCAACAAATCTTGACACATGAGATTTGACTATCCAGAACCAAACAAAAGGCAAGTAGGCAAGAAGAAAAGGTATAGTTCCTATTTTGATAAAAGGAATATTCCTAACAATAAGAAATTTGAAAAGAAGAAGAAAGTGATGGTTGCATGGGAAATACTAGAAAATGTAATGCAAGAAACTTCAAGTGAAACAAAAGAAGAAAATGAAACTTAATTCAATTCACTCAAGTTCAAAGAAAGAAATTAGGAGGAGCATCATGCAGGAATAAGCTTCATGGCCATTCATGAAGAAGAGGTAAATTCAAAAACTGAAACTTCTGATTTAGAAGAATTACTCGATAAATTATATTCAAATTTTAAAACTTTAAAAGCTAAACAAAAAGAAACTAAAAGAGAATTAGAAAAGACAATCTATGAATATTCTAAGATAAAATAAGAAAATGCTCAAATCAAAACTAACAATAACATAGAACTTAAGCAAAAAAAAACAGAAAATCATGCTCTTAGAAAAATATTAACTTCTACATTATTTAAATTAGAGATAAAGAAACGTAGAGAAAATCATAGAAAGAAAATTAGCAATTTTAAAAGAAGATTAGAACCCAAACAAAATCAGATTTGCGTACCAAAAATGGTTGCTAACATAATGAATACATCAATATCAACAAATAATTATCTAGTAGCATCTAAAAGGTAATGGATACCAAAATATTCTACTACTAACCCATCTGGACCCATTCCTAAATGGGCACTAAAAATTATAGCTTGATTTTATTGTTATAAGTGTGTTTGAGAGCCACATGAAGTAGCAAATGATATATTGATAGTGGTTGCTCAAGACATATGACAGGAGAGAAGGAGCTATTCACATAATTAAAAGCTAAAAATAGATAAACAGTTACCTTTTGAGATAATGGAAAAGTTAGAGTGGTTGGGATTAATAAGATTAGCCAACCTCCCTCTATTACTATTTTAAATATTTTACTAGTCGAAGGATTAAAACACAATCTGTTAAGTGTTAGTCAATTTTGTGATAATGGATATAAGGTTGTGTTTGAATCTCATATATGTTCTATAATAGATAGTTTAAATTCAATTGTAGTACTTGGTAAAAGATGTGGAAATGTGTATTTAGTAGATTTAAGTGATATCTAAGTCATATGTCTTTTGTGAATAATGAATAATCTTTGTTATGGCATAGAAGACTGGGACATACCAACAAATTCATGATTGAAAAACTATATAACAAAGATCTTGTAATTAGCTTACCCAAACTAAAATTTGAGCAAAATGAATTGTGTGATGCTTGCTTTAAAAGGAAAGAAAGTTAGAGAATCATTCAAATCAAAAAAAGAAGTGTATACAACTAAACCACTCCAATTGCTACACATGGATCTTGTTAGACCAACAACAACTAGAAGTCTTAAAGGAAAACATTATGCATATGTCATTGTGGATGACTATTCTAGATTCACCCACATAACATTTCTTGCTTCTAAAGATGATACTTTTTCATTCTTTGAAACATTTACCAAACGTGTACGGAATGAAAAAAATTCTCATATAATAACCATAAGAAGTGACCATAATTTGAAAACAAAAAATTTACTACTTTTTGCAAAAGCAATGGAATTTTACACACCTTTTTTGCTCCAAGAACACCTCAGCAAAATGGAGTAGCTGAAAGGAAAAGTAGATCTTTGTAAGAGATGGCAAGGACAATGTTAAGTGAATATGACCTAACTCTAAAGCAATGAATAGTTCATGCTACATTATTAACAAAATTTTTACTATATCTATATTCAACAAAACTCTATATGAATTGTATTATAGCAGAAAACCAAACATCTCTCATTTCCACACCTTTGATTGCAAATGCTTTATTCTTAACAATGGAAAGGAAAATCATAGCAAATTTGACAGCAAATCTGATGAAAGCATTTTTCTTAGTTATTCCATTATTAGCAAGGCATTTAGAGTCTACAATCTCAAAAATAAAATTGAAGAAAATTTCATTTATGTAAAATTTGATAAAAGTACTAACTCCTCTAGAAAGATGAGCGATTTTGATGATAAGGCAAGGGAACTTACAACTTCTGTGGTGAAAATAAAAATATAGGATGAAGACAAAGATTCTTTACAAATAGAAATACACAAAGATGAAGAAGAACCAGATGATGGACCATCCATCAATGAGGTAAATAATAAAGATAACAATACTCTTCCAAAAGATAGGAAATTCATGCATTATCATCCTAAAAACCAAGTAATTAGTGATATTTATGATAAGGTAAGAACTTGATCTTCATATCATCAAGTATGTCGTAACTTTGCTTTTATTTCTCAATTAGAACCACCTTGCATAGATCAAGCCTTAGAAAATGAAAATTGGATTATAGCCATGAAAGAAAAATTGGATTAGTTCAAGTATAACAATATGTGGACACTTGTTCAAAGACCCAACCATCAATCTGTTATAGGAACCAAATGGGTTTTTAGGAGCGAATTGGATGAATCTGGAATAGTGATAAGTAATAAAGTAAGACTCATAGTAAAGGGATACTGTCAAGAAGAAGGAATAGACTTTGAAGAATTATATACTCCTGTTGCCAGAATTGAAGCTATAAGAATGTTATTAGCATTTGCATCTTTCATGAATTTCAAACTTTATTAAATGGATTGAAAGTGCATTTCTAAATAGTTTTATAAATGAAGAAGTTTATGTAGAACAACCTCCTAGGTTTTAAGATCCTTATGATTCAAACCATGTTTGTAAACTCAAGAAGGCTCTTTATGGATTAAAACAAGCTCCTAGAGCAGGGTATGAAAGATTAAGTAAATTCTTAATAGAAAATGATTTACAAGAGGTAAAGTAGATAAAACACTCTTTATCAAGCATAACAAAAATAATATCCTAATTGTTCAAATTTATGTGGATGATATTATATTTGGTGCAACTAATGATAAATTATGTTAAGACTTTTCTAAAGTAATGCAAGGAGAATTTGAGATGAGTTTAATGGGTAAGATGAACTTCTTTCTGGGACTTCAAGTAAAATAAATAAAGGAAGGAATTTTTATCCATCAAGTAAAGTACACCAAAGAATTACTCAAGAAATTTGATTTGAAAAAAGGAAAGTCATTAGCCACACCAATGAGCACAGTCATCAAAATGGATAAGGATGAAAAAGGTAAATCTATCAGTCAAAAATTATATAGAAGCATGATAGGATATCTTTTATATTTAATTGCAATTAGACCAAATATGATATTTAGTATATGATGTGCGCACGATTTCAATCTAATCCTAAAGAATCACATCTAATTCCTATTAAGAGAATATTTAGATACCTTTTAGATACTCCAAATCTTGGACTGTGATATCCAAAAGTTCAAACTTTGAATTAATAAGGTACTCTAACTCAGATTTTGCTGGATACAAAATAAATAAAACAAGTACCTCTGGAACATGTCAGTTTCTTAGAAGCATGATTATATCATTGTTTTCAAAGAAACAAACTTATGTAGCTTTATCAATTGTTGAAGTTGAATATGTAGCTATAGGTAGTTGTTGTGCATAGATTTTGTGGATGAAATAACAATTGAATAATTATGGATTAAAATATGTTGATACTCCTATTAGATGTGACAATACTAGTACAATAAATCTAACTAAGAGTCCAATACTACGTTCAAGAGTTAAACACATAGAGGCCAGACATCATTTCATTGGAAACCATTTACAAAACCATAACATCTACTTAGAATATGTACCAACTAAAAATCAGTTAGCAGACATTTTTATAAAGCCTCTTCCAGAAGATAGATTCTATAAAATTAGAAGAGAACTTGGTATAATTGATCCATGGACATAAAATACACATTTAATCCCAATGTTTAAATGCCTAAAAATATTCATAAATATTAAATAAATTAATCTAGAAGTATGGCAGAAGTAGCACAGAATCTCTAAACTTCACTTAAAGTACTTTAGAAGTAGCACAGAAACTCTGTAAAACACTAAGAGTACATCAGAAATCATATAGGAGTTCTGTAACACTTACTCAGAACTTCTGTCACAAGAGTCTGATGAATCTAGTACTTTTGCATGCCAAAAACTAATTGTGCAGAACTTCTGAGATCATTAACACAGACGTTCTATTGAACTTCTGATCCGCACAGAACCTCTGCCCCTTGAATTTCACCTGTCCACCGAACTTCTAAGGATATTAACTCAAAAACTCTATGTAAATTTTGTGTCACACAAAACTCCTATACACTTCAAAAAAAAGCTCCATTCTCTACTAAAACCTAAACTCAGAAACTCTGTATCATTTTCTCGTAACTCTAAGCTTACTTCTCAAAAAGGCGATTCAAATTTTTCCATCATCTACATTTTCCCTCCATCAAACTACTCCCATTTCGATTCATCCTAGAGATTTTCCATCCTAAAAATCTTTGAGAACTTCCTCATTCAAAACCCTAAGCTAAAAACTCCATCTATTGCTGCAAATGGCGAGAATGAAGAGGGTTAACAAGCAAGCAAAAATATCATCTTTAGATTCTGAAGAACAAAGAAGAGAGATGATTGAAGAGGAAACACCAAGAAAAAGGAGAAGAACAGAAGACTAAGTTCTTAAGGTAATCTTCAATAGCAACTCTTCTGCTTACAATAATTTCAGTAAATATTTCGAATGAAGGAAAATAGTGAAGGGAAGAGTGTTTGATTTTAGGGCATTTGGAGAAAATGGCCTAAATCTTGAAGTAACAAACTAGATTAAGTTCCAAGGATAAGAAAATTTTATGAGTTATAAAGACAAATCTTATACTAGAATGATTCAATTCCTTGCTGACAATTTCAATTATAATACCACAAAGTTATGGATAGGAAAGACTAAGATTGATCTATCTTCAGAGAATATAAGAAATACATTTAATATTCTTGAGGTAGAATAGTAAGAGATTGATTGACCATCAGACGAAACAAGGCTATTCTCAGATTTGGCTAAAGGGAAATTAAAGAGAATGCAACTTATCTACATGTCAGTCGTCTGAATTTAGATCTTAAGCTAGCTCCTATGTTGGTTTACAATAACATATATCCCAAGATAGGAGGTACTGATCAGATCTTTAAGAAGAAAGTCAAGATCTTGTAGGCATTGAAGCATAAGAAAATGTTACATTTGGCTCAAATAATAGCTGATCAACTTTACTTAGTGAAGACATCTACCAAGTATAATCTACTTTGAGCAATATCATGAAGATAGCAAACATTGATCTCTCCAAGGAAGATAGAGAAGACCACATGGCAAGAGAAGCAACAAATAAGGATAAAGTGAAGAGAATTGGCTTCAAACTGACTCCACAAGGTTGGATCTCCCAAAAGCCAAGAAAAGAAGAGCAAATGAAAAGAACAAAGAAGAAGGAAGAAATAGGCAAGATACTACGGAAGAAGCAACAAGAGAAGAAGCCACAGAAAGGAATGAAAGAGAAACAGAAATAGAAGAATCAGAAAATATTGTGAGAGAAGGACATGAAATAGCAACAGCTACAACAACCATCACATCTTTCACACCCATCAGATCACCATCTCCCATAAGACCTACTCATTAACCAACCATACCAACCACTTCAATTCCCACTACACAACTTATCCCACACAACCTAGAAAATAGACTAGCTCATATTGAACATTTTTTGTCTACTCTAGCCCTTTAAATAAACAAAATGGACCATAGGCTTAAAACTACAATATCATCCATGATCCTAAGAGTTGATAATATTGATGAATGACTTGACTCTTTACAATCTCTAGTAGAGTCATTCAAAGTCAAACTTATCACCTTCATTTTTTATCCAACTCATTTCTCCTCACCTCCAGATCACTTCTCTCCAGTCAGAACCAACTCTCCCATTACAGTGATGTCTTCATTTCCTTCCCCCAGGACCACTCATATTTTTGGACTGGACTTGGATGGATCTTATAAGATCAAGAGAAGTAATCCCTGAGCAGATTAAGAAAATTCCACCAGAATGGAACACACCTTCAATTCGTCTAGAGTGGAGAAGACCTCCCACTCCTCCACAAACCCCTCCACAAAGTCCTCCACACTCTCCTCTAAGAACAAATGTTGATAATCCTAATATTCTTCTTTGTGTATTCAATCCAATCAGGATGACATTTTCTAAGTTTGAGAGTAAATCAAAAATCAATTCTAAAGTTGCTAGGATATTTCTCTCTCAGTCCATCATTCTATCCCCTCAAAAATTTTCATTCTCAAAACTTGAGGATCCTAACATTCTACATAGGATTCAACTTGTTCCAAATCCTTTATTGACTCCTAAGGGTTACAAAATTTAAATTCCTGATGGAGAGTTGATTATTCAAAATTATTTTGAGAAACTTCTCCATTTACTCCCAACTTTAAAGAAACCAAGAACCACATTTCCATCTCCCTTAGGTCCTCATCAACTATTCATCATCACTGAGGAAGAATTCTCATTCTACAAAACCGTCAATCTAGAGGCAATTGCTAACAATCTTCCTCTCTCATATCCTCAGCTATGTGATACCTCTGTGCAACACAAGATAAGGTAGATATAGTCTTAACCAGTACCTTTACCAAAACCAAAAACCTCACCACCACCTTCTACCACTACCAAAACCAAAAAACCTGCTACAATCCCAAAACCAAAACCTTCAACCCAGCCATCTTCTTCAAAACAAAGATTCCACCTCCAAAGGAACACAAAAAGGCTCCTCTCTTCAGAATAAGCATGTACCACCAAGAGTATACAACTAGGATCAATGCAAACACAGAAAACCTCTTGAAAGGGCTTCCTATAGTCTTTTCTGAGTTACTAGACCCAAAATTTTGACAGTGCATTGACTTCATCTATGTTTCAAACTGTGGACCCATAGAATATACTCATCAACCACTTTTAGCAATCCTAAAGAATCCATTTTTCATTCCATCTCCTCCACCAAAAGGACCCAAGTTATCTTCCAAACCACCCAAGCCCTCTTCTACCCCATTATCATCTGAACCCAAGCCTCCACTTCCCCCTCATAGAGATTCCTTCTCTAAGACCTCTAAGAGAAAGCCTAAGCCAACTCGCTGATTATGCTGCAGTTACATATTCATTTCTCACTTATTTTTTACTACTATTTTCTGACTACAGTAATTCCATTTGTAATGTTACTTCATTGTCATTTGCTTATTCTGTTGTATCTAAAACAATGATGTATCTTATTCAAATGTACTTTCCTGTATAAACTATGAAATGTCATTTTGATGTAGAAAGTTTGATCATGATAATGCAATCTCTTACTTATTCCCTTTTACTGTATTTTTTATTGTGATAAAAAAGAGGGAGAAAATAGAAGAAAATAAAGAATGAATTTTTTTTCAATATATATTAAGGGGGGAGCTTACCCATGCAGGGGGAGCCTCACTAAGGAATACATTACATATTCTGAAATTTCTTTTATGAAATGTTTATCACTTAAATGTTTTGTCTTCATCAAAAAAGGGGAGAATGTTTAGTCTAACCCCTTTTCTAAGCTTGATTTTGATGATGAATGACAATAATCAAATTAGTTTAGATGATAAATAAACAAATGAGTGAGGAATTAAGATACTAAAAAATTACTTTCCAAGTGTTGCAGCATTAATATCAAAACAGACTAAGGAAAGTAATAAAAAAATACTCAAATAAAAAGATATTCAAAAGTCACTTCAGAACTTGCTTAGAGGCTTAGCATGAAAAATCAGATGTTAAAAAGAAATTATCAATCAATCAGAAGTAATGCCAAAATGTCTCAAAAATAAAATGCATAAAAATCACTCAAAAGACACTCAGAACTAGCTAGAAGCATTTTGGAACTTCTTCAGAATCAAAATAAAGTAATATAAACATCAAAAGAAGAACAAAAGATTCACAAAAGCAAGTCAAAAGTAACACAATGATGCATAAAAGCAAGTCAGAAGCAATACAACACTCCATAAAACTAACATAGAAGGAACTTTGATCACATAGAAGCAATCCAAAAGATAAGTCAAGTGATCAAAACCATATAAGAAGAATTTTTGAAGTAACAGAATAATGCAAAAGCGAAACAGCATTACGTAGAAGTAATGCAGAACTTGTCATGGTACATAGAAGCAGTACAGAAATCATGCAGAATCATGTCAGAAGAAATATCAAAGACATGTTTGATTCAACATGATTAAATGAAGATATATAGAATTAAAGACAAAGCTTCATAAGTGAACTAGAAGATACTCAAAAGTTCTTCAGAAGACTTAAAGATAACTGTTGAAGGATAAGACAATGGACAGAAATTCTGAAGAGGATACTACTAAAAATTTACTAACCGCGGAAGTTCCACAGAACCACTTCAAAAATTCTGTTGAAGTATTAATCAAAGCACAGAAGTTCTAAGGATGCACTCAGAATTTCTGAACTTTGACTAGTTACAAAAGTCGTCACAAAACCTACCTAACTAGTTTGAAAATGGTGCCAAAGATTGCAATGGCTAAAATTCCGAATCTTATATAAACAGGATTAAGATGACATAAAAATAGAGAGATTATACTAAAAATCATTTTGTTGATTAAAAGAAGAGCATTTACAACTTTCCATCATTCAACTCCAGCTGCTACGTCACTGCCAAAAGCATTCAGAATCCTAACATCAGATCTACATCAACTTCAAAAGAAGTTTGAATATGATCTTATTACTTATTTTGTTCTTTTAATTAAGTTTTAGCTTTCATGCATGTTAGCCTAAATAGGAGGCATTATTATTGTATATTCATTGTAAAATGCCAAGAGTTAGTTGGTTAGCTTTGTGAAACTAACTATTTGTAAAAGTTTCTAGTTATCTTTGAAAAACTAGTAAGTTAGTTGGTAAGCTTGAAAAACCAACGTGTAAAAGTTTATGGTGAACTTGGAAAACTAGCAAGTTGTTGGTGAGCTTGTAAAATGTAACACCTGATGGTGTTAAATTGTAGATTATTATTAGAAAGTTATGTGATGAGGATGCAAAATGTCATATTTTATTCTCCTAATACTTCATCTTTTGCACCTAATACTTCATCTTTTGCACCTATTTGATT